>CM077090.1:42757125-43048431 GCA_039513925.1 Platanthera zijinensis
ACCCTGACATTGTGGGTACTTAGCATGGAATAGCTGCAAGCACAACTTAATAGATGATCATTAAATACATTGTGAATCCATCTTAGCTTGACTGGAGACTTCTTCAAATCCGGGTAGTTGTGGATACAATACCCAACAATCTCCCCTATTTAAAGAAGCCAAAATCCTACTAGCTAAGATGAATTACACCAACCGTACAGATATATATAAATGTATGCGAGACAAGTAATCAAAATAATAACATTTAACGCATTCAAACAAAAATTGAATCAGCATATGATCACATATATATATATATCCAAAGTGTTGTTCATTTTTAATTACAAGAATAGAAGTGCACGCAAATTGAAAATTAAATGTTTTAGGTTTCATGTCTTTCCCTCCTTTGCCTCAGCATCTCTTAGTTTTTTGGCCAGGAACTTCTTGCTTTGCCTTTCAAAATATTCCTTTGGCTTTGGATAGTACCTGGGGGGAGGAGCTTTGTTTTCAACTGTATTTTTCCTGAAGAATATGTTTCTTTTTGCCTCATATTATTTGTGCATTTCCCATTCATACTGACTATATACTTCATTTCTGGTAAGCTCTCCCCGCTGTTGTAGCATGAATGTGTCAAGTATGATACTCCTAGACACGGGACTCCACCGTTCGTTCTTGACTTCACTTACCTTCCTTCTTGATTTCCTCTCAGCTGGATTGTATTTGGAGGTTCCTTCTTGAAACTTTCTTTTCCCTTTCGCAATCACTTCTTGATCAAACAGTGCACTGTTAGCAGCTTTAGCAGCCTTTTTGGCCTCGGCTTCACTTAAGGGAAACTCCTCAGTAATAGCAACATCATCAGCAAAGTGGTAACATCATCAGTAGGATTAACCTCAGGATCAACAGGAATAGAGATACCCGATGCTTGTTGAACGAGCCAATGACAACTTTTAAAAACATATTCGTTTGATTGCTGAAAGTTGTCGACTATGATTTGCTCTAGCCCCGCCATCTTAGCTGCATATTCCTTCTCCCCCTTTTTGGCTTCTAGTGTAATTGAGTTTGCATAAGAGTGTAGTGACTCATCTATATGCTTTACATTCTGAGTGAAATCGGTCAGCAAGGTTTTCTTATTCGAGTTGAGGGTGACCATGTTGGCATCGAACAGTTTGATGTTATTGGCTACGACATGAGCATTTTGATTTACTACCGCCAAGTCAGCTGTAGTCTTATTTAGCCCTTGCATCAGAAGAGAGACAGCATTTCCAGCCTCAGCATACTTGACATCAAATCTTTCCTCCATCTTGTCCATCTTGTGATTAATTTCCACCATGTTCTTTAGCATCAGATCTTCTGATTGCTTTATTCGCTTGAGTACCCTTTTGTGGGACCGTTTAAAGGAGATCTTCAGCTCATCTACTATACCTTGAATGATGTTTACAGTGTGATTTGTTAGGCTAGGTCCTAACGGATGTTCTTAATGTATAGCCTGGTCGTGTTCTGGAGGGATAGGACTCGGTGAGTCATGACTCTCCTCTTCAGATTCACTTGAGGAGCTCGATAAATTTACAGTCTCCTGTGGAGTGATTGAGGCAGCATCTGTCATGTTTCCATGTATTCTCAGCACCCCCTTCAGCATAGTATCAAGGTGTTCCTGAGGCCGTGAGGTCTCCCCCTCAACTGTTGCATCAGTCACATCAGGAACCTTTGCCTGAATTTGTTCCTCAGAAGGGAGTTCAACATCAATCTCCCTCATGGCCATATCCTTTCCAGCTTGCTCATCATCAAGTTCCTCAACAACATGCTATTCAGGGGAATCCACATCATTCTCACTAGCAGCAACATTCTCCACATCATCCTCTTCTTCCTCCTCATCAGTCTGATCAGTAGCGAGAGTTTCCATTGCCTCCTTAGCGATGAGGGTAATATCAGTAACAACGTTTACTTGTCCTGTGACTGAGGCTTCCATCCTGATAGCAGCAGAAGGACTGGGTAATGACTCTCCCTCAATTCCTGCATTCAGCAGATCAGGAACTTCACTAGGCTCATCCGAAGGATTTGTGAACTCAGGTGCTCTGTTTCTTCATCAAACGTGTTGCAGACGCACCCCCTTGGAAAATTCTTCTTTCCCACCTTATCGAAGACATTGGAGTCCATCTTCTTTAGATAGTGAAGGGGAACTCCCTTAGTTATATCCACCTATCGCCATCCCATCTGTCAGTATAGAGACTTGATGCTTCTTCCCGTAAGTCTTCCGAAGTTAGGAGTACGTAGAGTATCTTTTATCTTCTCAAATAACATGGCTCCCAGTTCATTTTCTTTCTGCACACGATGGCTTTCAGGCTTTTGAACATGTCACCTGAGATGTGATCATGGAGCCAGGCTTGCAGATCAGTACTTTCCCTATGATATCTGAAAGAAGCTTTCCTTCATCGTTCATGTTCTTGCGTTTAATGGCCCTCATCCCTCGAGCCAAGCCACAGAAAAGCAATGTCCTCGTATGATTATCCTTGTCTAGATAGTCCTCTTGTTCGAAGATGGAGAGCTGGAGATGATGAGACAGTCTTGCAGCCGTCATCTTTATCCTGAGGCCTGCTATCTTACTCATTATCAATGTGTCCTCATGACGCAGCTTGGAGTTGGCGAAAAACTCAAGAACTTCCTTGTCGAGAACCTTGCACGGGTGCTCGAGAATGAAGGAGAGGCCGGCTTGTCCAACATCAGGATGATGTTTCTGAATTCGTATGAGGCATAAGCAAAACCTGTCCTCACCAATTCACTTCCAGTGAGGAGCCCGACCGTTGTTCGAGGATCCATTTTGAACCTAAGCGAGTTAAACCCAAGGAGTTAACTCCTTCTACATCTAGAAATTTGAGGAACTGAACTAGAGGGAGGGATGATCCCTTAAAGAGGAGCTTACGAATTTGAATGTCAAGGGAGCAACTGAAGTTACCTTTCACTCGGAGGGTACAAGGAAGGATACGCGTAGCAGACGGTGAGTAGGTGTAGCCCTAGGGTAGATTCAGACTGAGGCCGATGAGAAGCTTGCGTCAGGACTTAAGGACTGGCGGTGGATCGGCGATACACTTAAATTGAGCTGATGCCGATGACGGGAATGCTGCATCGAAGGGAGGCGACGGTCGACGATTTCGGGAGTCGACGGGAGACGACGGTCGACGGGAAGCTGAAAGGTTTCGGAGCAATGGGAGGTAGACTCGTTTCCGCAAGATCCGTAGGGAAGCTGAAAGGTTTCGACTAGGGTCGACGGGAATGTGAACGGTCAGGAAATACCACGGTGGGTAAATACCTGCTAATTCCGAAGGGTCAGAGGATTTTTTCCGCTATTTCCGTTCAATTACAACGATCGACAGGAATTCCTGCTAATTTAAGGCTATCGGGTCGACGGGTTAGATGCTTATTTCCGCGAATATGTGATGACCTAGGGACTGTTGAAGAACCTTTTTGAATACGTAACATCACAGAGTATAGTTCATTTCCTTTTTCCTCTAAACAATGGATAACAATTTTCCATGTCATGATAGTTAAGTTGAGTTCATGGAAGGTTAACACTAGAAATAATCACCGGCTTTTTCTTGTTGAGTTCAAAATGTATAATTGTAGTTGCAACTATTGGTAAAAGTCCCTTAAGATTCATAGGACCATTTGACACCCACTTTCTCACATTATCAAGATTTTGAAAGTTTATCAGTTTCCACAATAAGGATCATACGGTTATTTGCTTGCGTGTCCTTCCATATCAGGTGTGTATATATATATATATATGTATATCTTGAAAGTCTCTATATATAAGTTTGTATATATATATATATATATATATATATATATATATGTATATCTATGTAATACGATTCAATTTTCGAAATTGAATGCGCGTACCTGGGATTACTAGGTTGATCATTTGGATCCACTATTTGAAGTACGATGGGTATCATGTACAAGAAGGACACCGTAGTTAGCATTATCTATTTTCCCATATTCTTGTTCCATAGCAAGCCTGGAACAGCTCTTGTCTAGGTCCCATCATGTTCATGGGTACCTAGACTACCCTATAAAAAGAATTACCTTACCTTAGGAACCCAATATGTATTGGGTCTTAGGTTCTTGTCAGCATAAAATACAGCATGCCTTCCCACAGATTTTCTGACAGGAAGGCTGTCTCTTGCCAAAGGATGTGGACATACCCTTGCCCATGACACGGAAGGATTGTGCCAACAGTCTATGGCAAAGTGACCCACTTTGCCACAGCACCAGCACTCATGGATATTATACCTCCTTTTCTGACCAGATCTACTAACGAAGTTAGTCACAATCCTGGGTCTGAAAGGGGCAGAGCAGGTTCTGCTCTCAGATTTACCCTCTCCACCGAGACTCAAAGGGGGTTTGAAGGTGAACATGTGGTGAGTGTCATGAGGCCTAGGAGGTGGTGCTTTCTTTGCAGCCAACACACATCCGGGGGCCCCATTGATGTTTGCTACATGTTTGCCAACTCCCTTTTCTTTTACCCAAGGGTGGGAAGATGTTCCGTGAGAGCTGGTTCCTGCAATATCATGAAGTATGGGGGCTGAGGCCGTAAATACAAATGGTTCATGATGAGTCATGTGTATTTCCTTAGGGGTATCCATAACAGCACTTGCACTAAGGGTGTTTCCACATAAGGGGCGATCATTCTTGCAGTGACCATAGTTGTTCTTATGGTCATACCTGAAGGAATTATGTGTGCCCTTCCTACTCGGTGTGGGGGGGTCTATAAACAGTTTCCCCATTTCTCCACGATTTTATAATTCGCGAGATCCACCTGTTTTATCCCTTTCTCTTAATAACATCTACCTTGGAAAAATTAGATACTATCCTCTTCTCGGTCTCTAGATGAAACTCTAGATCCGAGATCTTTTAGTCCTTCACCTTGATGGATTCCAATTGGAGGTCCATCATGGTCCTCAACTAAGCAATTTCCTTAGCTTGTACTTCAACAAGCAAGTTGCTCTCCTGAAGGGCTCTACAAAGGGAATCAAGAGTTTCAATCTGTTGATTGAAGCTGTCAATATCCCTTGCATCAACTGATGGACAATCCTCTGAACTTTTTCTGTCTTCAGGAGATACATGGGGGAAAGAGAAAGAGGAGGAAGATACCTGATCCTGATTTGGCTGATCCGGGTTAGAGTTATGGTCTGCAGAAGCTGATGTTTCAGCTTCATCACAACAGCATTCCTCAATCTCTTCTTCAGTCTCTGATAGAGAAATGGGAGACCTGATATTGAAAGGTTGTTCTTGACTTTCATCTTCAGAGATGAGGACCCACACACATGCTTCATCTTCTTGCTGGCATTCATTCCAGGCAGTCTTCTTTCCCTCCATGAGGTTAGAGATTGTTTCCCACATGGACTTTGCAGTCTTACACTTATCCAATCTTGTAAGAGATGAACCTGACCAAATATCAGAGATCATGTGTCGTACCAGCTTGTCCAAGTTGAATAGTGAGAGCTCAGTTTCAGACATCTCTGCGGCACTCTTAGGGATTTGGAGATCTTCTCCAGAGTCAGAAGCCTTCATGGGAATGACGGGACCCACTTCCATAATGAATAAAGCACGGGGGTCAATGGCTTCCAGATGAAACTGAACTCTCATTTTCCAGATGGGAAAGTATTCTTTTGTGCATGCAGGTAGTCTCAGGGGAGAGACATCTGGGTATAGCTCCATGCTTGAATCTTGTTTTCTCCTCAACACTAGACACAGGATCTTACTCAAGGTGTAAACCTTATTGATGAGTAACCTCCCTCTGATACCACTTGAAAGTATCTAGTATCGAACTAATCACCTATGGGGGGGATAGGTGTATTGCAGTCTTTTGCGGAATTAAACTAGCCCGCACAAATAAGCAAACAGAACACAAAAAACACACAAAGAATTATAGTGGTTCCCCGATTTGGGTACGTCCACTTTCCCCCTTCGACCTATCTCCCACCAAGGGACGACTCGGTCACTTCTTCAACCGGATTGAAATCCAATCCTCACACTAGGAGCAACGCTCCCCTAACTACGGAAGGAACCCTTCCACAAGTGGAGACAAAACTCCACCACAACGGGTTGCACCCAACCCTTATAACTAGGAATGAAAATTCCTTTACAACCAAATTTGAATGTAAAAGAAAATACAAACAAAGCTTTTGGAGATTCCGATGTCCTTCTTCGTTCGTTGAAGCTTGCTTGAAAATTACGAAGAATCCACAATCGGATTTCTCTCTTGGAAAGGATCTTGTCAAGATCGGCGACGGCAAGTAAGTGCGGCGGCGATGCTTTGTAGATCCAAACTTCTTGACGAAGCAAGCTAGGTCTACAAACGATCTCAGTCGGATTAATCGTCTCAACCGATTCGGAATGGAGAGCAAGTCTCATTCTACGAATCGGAAGACAAGAGATCTCAAGAAAGATATGTGAGACGCTCTGCTTGCCTCGGTACTGTCATCGGAAGATCAGAGAAGCACTGAGATCAATGGCGGCGACGAACTTGCGAACAGCTACAGGCGATCGGTGGCTTCCGCGATGCGCTAGGTCACGTTCGGCCTCTTTCGTGTTTTCGTGAATCACTGTCTTTGGAGGTTCAAAATACGCATATATTTATACCAGGAGCCAACCCTAATGACTGTTGTGGGGCCCACGAGGAGTAGCCCTAGCCCCAGCCGAAACAGCGCACGACAAGTTGGTTTGGTCCAGCGAACGGAGGAAATTTGCCTAAGGCAAAATCGGCAGGAATCGTTGGTGATTACCGTCGATGTCGGCGGGAATCACTCACGATTCCCGTCGATTCTTCCTTAGCAGAATCCCTGATGAAATTTGTCAGCCAGAAGAAGTCGGCGGGAGAAGCTATCTGATTCTCGACGAATCGTCGGGAATCACTAACGATTCCGTCGAAGTCGGCGGGAATCACTAGCGATTCCCGTCGAAGTCAGCGGGAATAACTAGCGATTCCCGCCGATTTTGACTTGGAAGATTTTCCTTCCTTCTTTTGAAAACTTGGTCTTTGACCCATCCTTGCTCCTTCTTATGCTCTTGATCTTCCTTGACCCTGTACTTGAAAATAAGTACACTCCAATAGAGAGAGAACACGTGAATCAACACACTGATCTACGCAACGAGGGATTACGTTGCGCAGACCCGTATATATTGACCCACTACACCCTGACATTGGTGTGTACTTAGCAAGGAATAGCTGCAAGCATAACTTGACAGATGATCATTAAATACATTGTGAATCCATCTTAGCTTGACTGGAGACTTCTTCAAATCCGGGTAGTTGTGGATACAATACCCAACAAACTTCCTTTGCCTTGGCCTCCTCTTCTTCTTCACTAGAACTTGAAGATGAAGATTCATCTTCTATTTCACTGCAGCTTTCAGCCATAAACCCTTTATCCTTCTTTTTTTGCTTGCTGGAAGGTGGCTTGTTGTAATGCTTTCTCCTAGAGTCCTTCTCTCTTCTGTTCTCCTTCTTTTGATTCTCTGGACATTCTGAGAGGAAATGTACAGGTTTCCTACAGCCAAAACATACCACCTCTTTAGTAGGTGTTTTATCATACCTGGGCTTATCATCCTTCTTGGATGACTTCCTCCTGAAATCCTTCCTTGCCATCTTGTAGAATCTTTTTGCAAGCAAGCTCATCAGATCTTCATTTATAGATGGAGTCTCAGTCTCCTAAGCAGCGTTGAATGCAAGGCTGTGCTCCTTCCTTGTTGGTGGAGGTGTTCTTTGCTCAGCTGCTTCCCTGGACTTGATCAGCTGTTCATAGGACTTTAACTTTCCTAAAAGAGATTCAGTGGAAATCTCATTTAGGCTCCTGGCCTCCTTGATGGGCCAGATCCTTGAATACCATGAGCTTGGAAAGCACATGAGGATTTTGTCATTCACCTTTGTGAGGGTGATGTCCTTGTCTAAGGTCTTTAGCTCATTGATGATTGAGCTTAACCTGTTGTACATATAATCTACTGTTTCAACATCCTCCTTCTTGAAGTTCTCATATTGGGATATGAGGTTTGATCTTCTGTCTTTTCTCTCATCAGCAGATCCAGCCACCATTTGATTCAGGGAATCCCAAATGGCCTTGGCTGATGTGCATTCAACCACCTTCTGGAAAATGTCATCTGACATTGTTTGGGCCAATATGTTCATTGCCTTGGCATCAGTAATTTTGGCCTCCTTCTGAGCCTCAGTCCACTCAGGTGGTGGAACTGCATTGGTGTTGGTTGATGTTGCTGTTGTAAGTGCTGCATGGGGACCTGTCAAAATGGAATTATAGATATCTTCATAAATGGAATTCATACATAACTTTATTCTTGCCTTCCATATGACAAACTTATTTAGGTTGCAAACTGGAGGCCTGGTGCTTGCAAAATCTTTGTTCTAGGCCATGTTGTGTGAGTATAAATCTAATGGGAATAGAATGATAGATCTAACTCAGGATCTTTGGTTCAAGGGTTAGCTTGTACGACCAAAAGAACTCCTCTCTGATACCAATTGAAAGTGAGGGTTAGATCTAATATACTCTAGAGGGGGGAGGGGTGAATAGAGTATTTTTAGCTAATTAAACTCTTTTGCTGAATAATATAACTTGTTCCTAAACTGAAATGCTATATCACAACACAGCAGATTAAACTAATAAAAATCACCAAATCCTAACAATCACAGTCACAACAGGAACAAAAGAAAAAGGCAACCAGACAACACAAGAATTTTATAGTGGTTCCCTAACCTGGGTACATCCACTCTTCTACCACCCTGGTAGGAATCCACTCAGGTTTTTGTTCAGGTGACTACCACTAATGAGCTTTTGGTAAGGAGCTCAAAAACCCAACCTCAAGTATTTTGGTTAGGAGACTTACAACCATGAATCACTTTTAAAGGGAGTAGAGAACCCTTTTTACAGAGGGGGTGAGAGAGTGATGATGTCTTCTCTTTCTCAAGTATTCAACTGAGAAGACTCTGTGGATTTGATGGTGGCAAAAGCTCTTCCTGAAATACTGAATTTATTCAGGGTGAAAGGAACTTTGCTTCAGGGTGATAGGCGTTCAAGCTTTCAACTTCAACCAGAAGAACTTCAGGAACACTTTGACCGATGCAGTAGTTGTTGTCCTTTGAAAGTTCCTGAGAGGATGACAGAAGAAGAAGACTCTTGATTTAAATGATTGTTCTTCTTCTTCTGAAAGCTATTCTTCTTCTGGTCTAGCAGTTCTTTCTTTCTAGCGCTTTGTTATCAAGAGAGAGCGAGAGCAGAGAGAATCCTTATTGCGAGACGATGGTGTTCTACTCTTCCTGACTAGTTTTCTATATGTCTGTATCAGTTGTATATACTGGAAGAGGAAAAATCCGTCCTTTATCTTTTCTATGTAAATGTCCTTTTGAATTTTGAAATCCTTTCTGCATTCAATGCTGACAGCCTTGGAAAATTTGCATTGATTAGTTTCCCCAACTGTCCTTTTGGAAAACAGCAGGCAATATTCCTGATGAAGACCATAATTAATGCCCTTGTCTAACGGTAATATTCAGAGAATATTAGAGCAATAATTACTCAGGAATCATTGCAATATAATAGGAACAGAAGAGGGAAACAACCAAGTCTGGATTCGTCGAGCTGAGTCCATAGTTCGTCGAGCTGAGGTCCAAGTTTGTCGACCTCTGAATGACTGACTGCTGCTTGACGACTTTCCTATTCTATGCACCAAGTTCGTCGATCTGATGTCCAAGATCGTCGACCTGAGACCTGATAACTGAGTTCGTCTAGCTGAGGTCCAATATCGTCGACCTGAGTTTTGATTCTGGACTTATACTATTTTTTGGTGTTGAGTGTTGAAACATCATTTTGGCTTTGAGTGTGATGTCCTCTGGCGTTGAGTGTTGAATTATCATTCCGGCGTTGAGTGTGATGTTCTCTGGTGTTCAGTGTTGAAACATCTGATCCAAAATTAGTCGATATGGGACCACAGAACAGAGTTCGTCTAGCTGATGTTCTAAGTTTGTCGACCGAAGTTTGACTTAGAAGTGTTTTCACTTTGTCCAGAGTTCGTCGATCTGAGAACCAAGTTCGTCGAGCTCAGCTCAGAGAATTGTCTCAGAGTTTGTCGAGCTGAGCATGACTTTCGTCGACCTGAGATCTTTTGCTAAGTCTTGAATTTTCTCTAAGTCTTGAGTCTCTGGCAGTGTTGGAGGCCGGTCCCTAGCATTGTTGACTCTAAGAACTAGACCTAGACTCTAGGACACAACCATGACCCTGGCTATACATGGTTGGTCATATCCTAACTTAGTGAACCTAGCCCAAATCCAACTAGGGATCCAACAATATATATATATATTATATTTATATATATATATGCATATATACACACGAGCATCTTCGCACTGGCTACGCGCGTGCTTGATGCTCTCGGGCGGCCTTTGGTCGCATCTAGGCGGGCTTCGCCTGCCTCCACACGGGCTTTGCCCGCCTTTGCATGGTGTTGAGAATATTGCCCTCAATGTTCCTTAGATTTGAAGTGGCATCACCATCAATATTAAGAGCGTATTTGTACTTGATGTAGACACATGGCGCTACCAACTCTCCCAAAATCCCGGATTGTTTGATGATGGTGCTACCACTCCTTTATGGAGCTGGCTACCCTAGGAAGGATCCACGGGGTGGCCAGTTAGGCCTAGGGGACACACCCTTCTATTCGACTAGTGTGGGCCATAGCGCCTCGCGTCGTACCTCCCAACACCTGGGGCATTGCTGGACCCCAACAACCCCCCTAGAAATTACCCCGGGGTTTCGAACCCGTGACCTCCTCTGAAACCAATTGTAGGTACATGGCGCTCCCAACTCTCCCAAAAGCCCAGATTATTTGAGGACGTCACTACCACTCCTTTTTGTAGCTGGCTACCCTAGGCAGGATCCACGGGGCATCCAATTAGGCTCAGAGGACACGCCCTTCTGTTCGACTAGTGTGGGCTATAGTGCCTCGTGTCATACCTCCCAACACCGGGGGCATTGCTGGACCCCCAACATTTGATATTGTTTAAGTTCATCATGTGCAGGATGTTCGTTGGAACAAGTTTATACAGGTTGTCAAAGTGTTTGTGATAGGTTGTCACAAGATAGAGAGGTGGAGAGACAGAAATTTATTTAAGTCCACAGACGTTGAGTGCATCCAGTTCACTCAATGCTAGATGCCAAGGAAGGATGCTGGAAAGACTGAAAATCATCTTAGTCCACAGGAGTTGAGTGAAGACAGTTCACTCAATGTCAGATGCCAAAAAGCATTGTGTAAAGAAGGGACAGTCAAAGCCCGACAATTTGCAATGCAGATTTGCGGCTAAATCCACAGGCGTTGAGTGAAGGCAGTTCACTCAATGCCATATAACAAGAGGCAGCGAGTACATCACAGTCTATCAAAGCCTCAGGATTGGCAAGAAAGAAATTTGACTAAGTGTAGAAGCATCGAGTGAAGACAGCTCACTCGATGCTTGAAGAAAGAAGCGTTGAGTCAAACTCAAGCTTTTGAAGATCTGTCAAGAATTCTGGCCAAGTACAGAAGCGTTGAGTGAGGACAGCTCACTCAACGCCCAAAGAAGAAGGCGTCGACAGAACAATGATCAGTCAAAGCCTAAGGAGAGATAGACAGATATATCTTTCTAAGTACACATGCGTTGAGTGAGGACAGCTCACTCAACGCAAGCTCATCAAGAAGATTGGCTAAGTACAGTAGCGATGAATGAAGCCAGTTCACTCAATCCCTCATCAAAAATACAGGCAAAAGGCAGAAGCGTTGAGTGATGAAGGCTCACTCAACGCATTCATAAAGAAAGTTGCGGCTAAGTACAGAAGCGTTGAGTGAAGCTACTTCACTCAACATCTCAATAAGAAGGCAAGTGTTCAGAGAAGCAACTAAGTCCAGGAGCGTTGAGTGATGAAGGTTCACTCAATGCACTCAATGCCTGGTAGTGTAGAAGCAATTGACTAATTCCAGATTCATTGAGTGAAGCCAGTTCACTCAATGCACTCAATGCCTGAAACAACAAGAAGATTGTCCATGGACAAAAGCATTGAGTGAAGGTCATTCATTCAATGCACTAAATGCCTGGAAGTGCAAAATTATTTGGCTAAGTGTTTTTGCGCTGAGTGAAGGCTATTCACTCAATACTTGGGATGAAATTTAGAAAATGCCAAATCCACAGATGCTGACGTCAGCATGAGTCAGCAAAGTTTCAAATTATTGTGGGAAGGCTACAGTACACGACAAATGGCGTCGCAGGCCAACTTTATGACTTTCTCTATAAAAGCAAAGTTGCAGCCAACAACTTCAGGTGGGCCCATGTGTCAAATAGTCATTGAACGGCGGAACATAAAAGGGATAAGTTCGGCGGATGCAAAGACAACTTTTAGGGTTTATCATTTCGCAAAGTGGCGGAACTTCATCGTCTTCACCCTCTCCATTATTGCTGAGCTTGAAGCTGAAGTTCAAACCCACTGGACTAAAAGTTCTTCCAGTTAGCTGTAGCAACTATCACCAGCTACAACAAGTTCAGAAAAGCTTTCTGAGAAAGAAGACTACGGAGAGCCTTCAAATTTTTGCAGTCAAGGTTAGCTAATTGAAGAGCATATAGAACTACGAAATCTTTGTCTTCAACAGCAAGTTCAGTGACTTGTGTTTCTGAGATACTTCCAGCACAAGTAGCCATTTATTGAGGGTCAGTCTTTCTTGTTGCTGAGAAGAAGTTAGGGCTGAGTTAACTCAGCTCAGAAAGCAGTAGACTCAGAGAACTTCTCTGGAGTCAAATCACTAACAATAAAACTTTTTCTTTTCTGTAGGTTCTTAACAGATCTGAGTATAGGCCTATTTTATAAAGGTTGAGGTAGGATCCCGTCTTGGATCTGAGTAGTAAGGCATGTGTTCCTGAGCTGTAGGAGAGTCATTCTCTCTGAGTTATAGGGCCTTTGGGCCTGAGGTAGGATCCTTATGTGGATCTAAGTTATAGGGCATGTGTGCCTGAGGAAGGGCCTTTAGCCTAAGATAGGATCTGGTTCATATCTGAGTTGTAGGAGAGTTTTACTCTCTGAGTGTAGGGCCATCCTCCTAACATGAGTGTAGGACTATTAATTTAGTTTGAGGTAGGTGATCTACTGATCACTGAGCTGTTGGAGCAAGCTTGCTCTAAGGTAGGGCCTTGGGCTTGAGGTCAGTCTTGAAAGAGACTGAGAGATCCTGCGGGATCTATGTTATAAGCTCTTTGGAGCTGATATTTGGAGAAGTGACTTGTCTAACAAGCTGTTAAAAAGGTGGGAGGGACAGTGGATGTACCCATAATCTGGGGAACCACTATAAATCTTGAGTGTGTTTTGTGTGATTTTCGTAAAAGCGACATATAACTAAACTACAACACACCAAAAGAAAACATAGTCATAAAAGACTAAGAAGACTATTCACCACCCTAGGTGTTAGCTATCCTTGAAACTAAAGACTTTCAAGTGGTATTAGAGGGATGTTACTCAAGAAGGACTTAACAGTATGAGTAGATCTCAAAGGGTAGCCAAAAGAATTATACTTATAGGTTCAGGAGAGAACCATAAGGAGCTAGGTTCCATGAAACTTCCTATCTGCAGGAAAGAGAGCTTTGGAATTTGGAAAGAGAGGGTCAGACTGTTCATGGAAGCATCTGACCCAAAGATCTTTATTATAGTCAAAGAGGGACCTTTCATCCCTATGAAAGTCTCAGTTCTTGATGCAACTGTCAAGACACCAAATAAATATTCAGAGATACCCAAGGATGAAGTCATCTTGACCACCATGGATAAGAGGGTACAAAACATCATTGTCAATGTCATAGATGACTCAATCTTTCAGAACTTGGTTCACTGTCAGACCTCCAAAGAGATGTGGGACAGTTTGGTGGTCTACATGGAGGGAACTAAAGAGGTCAGAGATGACAGGAAGTCCATGCTTAACCAGGAGTATGAAGCTTTCACGCAGTCCAAGGGAGAGAGCATTGCTGTTTGCTATGAAAGATTCTTTAGAATAGTGAATGAGTTGAGTACCTATGGGAGGGTCTTTAGTCATTATGAGCTTAATGACAAGTTCCTTAGGTCTCTAACTAGAGACTGGGACACCAATATTTGTGTCATCAAAGAGGTGACAAAGCTAGCTGATACTCCCCCTTGCACTCTATTTGGAAAACTGCCCTCTTATGAGATGCAACTGGCTGCTATAAAAGAGGAGGAGACCATCGGAAAATCCCAGGCTAAGGAAAAGTCTTTGGCCTTCAGAGTAGATAGCACTAGGAAGATTAAGGAGAGGATTCCCTCTCCTCCAAGAAGGCCTGCTGATTCAGACAGCACAGGGCCAAGCTCATTTGAAAGCTGCGTGTTAGATAAAGACTTTGATACCTTCTCCAGGTAGTTCTAAAAGCTGATGAAGAAGAAGTAGTGGAGGAGCAGACTTTCCTCCTCTTCTCTTCATAGGAGGAATCACTCCAAGGGAGAGAGTTTGATTCTAAAATTGGTAAACATATTTTCTCTAAAGTGGTTTGCAATTGCTACAACAAAACTGGGCATTTTATTCCTATATGTGTTTGTCTGTGCCTGTTAGGGTCTGTGTCTTTGTCTGTGTCTGCGTGCCTATATATGTTTGTTTGTGCCTGTTGGGGTATATGTTCGTGCCTGTGTATTTACGTCCCTATATATGTGTATGTGTGTTTAATTATGTGTATATGTGTCTGTGTAGTATCAATGTGGGTGTCTGTGGTTATGTGCGTGTAACATCCCATTTCCGACCAGACTCCTAGGAGTGGTTTTGTCATGACCAAGTCATGAAAAAACCCTAGAAAGACCAAGGAGGCCAAGTGACCCGGGCTCAAGGTGAAAATCACCTTGGTCCTCTAATGGTAGGTCAAAAATTTACATAAAATAGGATTTGGGCTTGGGCGTTGAGTGCGTCGAGTGCACTCAACGCCATGGGCTGAATGGCGTTGAGTGCGTTGAGTGCACTCAACGCCATCTTATTCAGGCAGGCTTTGGGTTCGGGCGTTGAGTGCGTCGAGTGCACTCAACTCCATAGGCCGAATGGCGTTGAGTGCGTCAAGTGTACTCAAAGCCATCATATTTAGGGAGGATTTTGGGGCAAGCGTTGAATGCGTCGAGTGTACTCAATGCCAAAGGCTGGATGGCATTGAGTGCGTCGAGTGCACTCAATACCTTAAGCTAAATGGCGTTGAGTGCGCTGACTGCACTCAATGCCATCTTACTTGGGCTGAATGACATTAAGTGCGCCGAGTGCACTCAACGCCATAAGATGAACGGCATTGAGTGCGCTGACTGCACTCAACGCCATCCTACTTGGGCTGAATGGCATTGAGTGTGTCGAGTGCACTCAATGCCATAAGCTGAACGGCGTTGACTGTGCTGACTGCACTCAACGCTATCTTACTTGGGTTGAATGGCGTTGAGTGAGTCGAGTGCACTCAACGCCATAAGCTGAATGGAGTTGAGTGCGCTGACTGCACTCAACGCCATATTGCTTAGGCTGAATGGCGTTGAGTGAGCTGAGCTCACTCATCGCCATAGGCTAGAAGGCATTGAGTGAGCTGAGCTCACTCAATGCCATTTTACTTAGAATTTTACTGGCGCTTTTGGTCTGTTTGCTGGTTCAGCTGAACCGAGCCGTTTCGGGAAGTTGGCCATGATGTGTTAAATTAGTCATTTCTTTATAAAAACCGTATTAAGTCTTATTTAAATAAATATTGACTAGTCAAATGGAAGTATGCCACGTGGTCGGCGATTATGAAAATGAAAAGCCACAGCTATGGCCGAGAGTCGTCTTTCATGGCCACTAATATCGCTTGAATGCCTTGGCATCCTTTCACTCCTCTTTTATGGCTTGATTCAACTCCCCTAGGGAAGAGGAGGAGTTTCCAGCCGTTACCTTGCTGGTTTGAGCCATATTCATTCCCCCCACCACCATGGCCGAAATTGCTTTAAGGGACCATTAATGGCCACCATCAGTTAGACCTCTCCCCTCCCCCATTTTACTGATTTAAAAGCTGCCCTAGACCTCAAGCCTTTGTTTCCACACCTTGCCCGAAGGAGACGAGAGATTTTTGTGTGTTGTTGAAGAGCACCGGCGACACCTCCACCGCTCATGGTCTTCCGTCGATCGACATGACTCCAGCCCGCGAATAAGGTCCTCCCCTCCTCTCTCTCTACGGGTAGATCATAGCTCTCTTAGGATTAAGAATCGGGCTCAACAGAGACCGATTGGGAAGAGGTGATCTTCTTGGTTATTTCCGCAAAAAAAAAAGACATGTCGGGTTGGCCGGAAAACGCCCCTCTGGCGGCTGCGCTACCGTCCGACGATGGCCACCACCTCAACGGAGATGGTGGTGGCAGTGGCCGGCCAGGGAGGAGGCTGGATGGTCGGCGGAAGCGCCTGGAATACATTCTGGGTCGGGCTAATCTTGGCCCTTGGCTGGAGGAAGAAGGCGATGCCAGCGCCGTTGGATCTGCTTTAGGATTTGTGCTGATTTATTTATTAATTCCTTTTAGTGTATTTTTTGTCCCGTTTACTGAATAGTTTTCAAATAAATGCTAAAAATAGGTAGACCCTTCTACAGGAAAAATGGCCAACATGAAAGTTGTAGCCCGTGAAGTCTAGTTTTAATTAAATTTTATTTAGACCCATTTGGGTAAGTGGTTTGACCACATCACCCAGTTTGGTGGAGTCTATACCTAGGCTAGACCAGATGGTATTTTGAGTTCCTCCACCAATCCAGCCATCCAAAAGACCTGAAATTTTGGATGGGGTTCATTATTACCTATATCTAGAACATATCAAAAAATGAGAATTTGTGGGAAATATTTTCCTATAGTTTTTGGAAAATTTTAATAATCCTTGTACAATTTAATTAAGTGTCTTAAATAGCTCAAAACCCCCAAATATTTTGGAGGATGATCTTGGGGGATGTCATAAGGCTCTGGTAAAAATCTCAGCCCAATTGGATTTGATTTGAATAAGTTTTGTTGTGACAAAAGTTTGGTCTCCTAAGGGATAAATTAGGGCAAGGAGTATTTGGGGCATGAAAGAGCCAATTCTCATCCAAATGGGTTGGAACCTTGACCAGAGCCTCATGGTCAGTAAACACACCCTCTCATGGAGTTTGAGATGGATTGGGGTGGGTTTTCCCCAGGACCCTAGTTCAAACCCTAAGGTTGGACTTTGGGGGTTTGTGAAGGACATAAGGTGATATGTCCTTGTATGGACTTGGTATTTAGAATAAATACTTGTAGGGTAGTTAAAGGCCATAGGAAATGATTGGGTAGTGGTTGGACACAAATACCCCCACATAAACCACTTAATAAGTATTTAGGTCTTTACACCCTAGGAATTTTATAATGAGTCATGTGACCTTGATTCATAGCGAAACTTTGGTAGGAGTGTTTCTATAGTGACTTTCATGTTTGGGAATTTTGTTATGAATTATAAATCAATAAATATAGTACTTCATTTACAAACCATCAAATTGTACTTTCAACTTAGAAATTTCTTATGAATTTACCACTCACTGGAATCTTATGAAATTTAGTGAGAGGACGTTTTATTATTTTATAAAGCTTTGTGGATTTTTGTGGAATTTTTGATAGTCTTGCTATATGGGTTGCTTCACAAGTGATACTTTTCATGTAAAACCATTTGAATTAATTTTGGTACCTAGTAAGCTTGAAAAATTAGGATATTTTCTCAGAAATCTTATTTGGTCACCCTTAAAATTCAGTAATTTTTCTATAATTATCTGATCATAAATTGTATTACTTCCTTCTTTATTCATGATGGTTGGATTTTCTTTGGATTAATTAATTAGAAGCCAAAGCATTTATGGAAAATTATGGAATTTGATATTTAATGTTAACTCTTTATTATCTAGTGTTCATTAATTTCTGGTGGCTATTACTTGAGAAAATATTGTACATCATGTTCAATTCAAGCATGGATTGGATTGGAAAGAAATTAATTAAATATCAAACAAATTAGGAAAAAGGTGAATTTCTGGATTTAGCCTAATTATATCATGATAGGCTCCCAGTAAATAACTTAGGTCATTTGGATAAATATTTTGAGTACTTCCCATTACATACATCATATAGCTTAGGATGGTCTGCGTTTAGTAAAAACTGCAGGAATCATATTATGGTCCAAAATGAACTTAGGGAGATGGAATATTAGTGTATTGATTTGTTAAGTGAAATGAGGAGTGAGAAGTCTGGCTAGTGTTTAGAGGTGCTCGGGGACGACGAAACTTCGTTTACCCCGTAGGAGAGAAAGAGTCAAATACACTTGGGTTAGACCCAGTATAATATTAAAAGTGATCGGGATAAGGGTAATAGCCAATAATATTAAGTACCTTGCAAAAGGAAATGATGGGCTTCAGCTACCATCATAGTTACTAGTGCCCTTTGATAGCCCTTCACGGGTATGCCGGGGGCAGTCCTGGGCTAACGTAAACCATAAGAATAATAAACTAAAAGAGCAACTAGTATAACTAGGGTTTCACATTCACATACCCCGGTAGCTTGGGAGGTTGAATAGGTTGGTTTTATTGTCATCCGGATGGTAGCTTTGGAAGGTAGATGCACGAACGGGATAGTACGGGGAACCGGGGGATCGAGGGTTTGGATACAGAATATGGTGGTGGGTCTTCGGTATTTGACAGTCGTTCACACCAACATCGGTACGTTCACTCGCCTGTTGGGACACTTAGCCAAAGAACATCTGGTGGATATAGCCAGCACTAGTACGCGGATACTCTAGGTTGTGTTCTTCTAGGGGCGTACGGAGGGGCTAGGCCCGGTAGTGTGGATACCCGCTTAGGAGAGGGGGGCCTGACCCACTATCTCCATTTGCCACTACGGAGGTTCCTGGGAGTGAAGCTAGCTGCCCGAATAGGGGGAACTAAAGGTCTGTGCGCATAGAGTCGTGTGCGTGAGTAGCACTTGCATGACTCATTGTATAGCATTTCACTACACTCATATTTGCATACAACCGACATCCCAACGTATAAATCGGTATGGGACTTTTTATACGATGGGAGCCTTGCAGAAGACCCCTTAACTTATAAGTTTGTATGGGCATTCATATAAGTTAAGGTTACTTACTTACTTGGTTTCTACCCTGTCTTTTATTACATTTGCTTCTTATTTTACTTGTTTACTTTACTACTCACCATTGTAGAACTGCTAGATTGTACCTTTCTTACTTAGCCGATATACAACATGAATAACTGCTAGATTAGTTCCACTGTCATCTGCTTTACTTACTCTCCACCTTTGTAGATTCCCTTTCCTCCTCTCCGCTTGGTGCTTAGGAGCCGTGGGGTGAGGGGTAGGGGATGATAGGACTTAGTCTTTATGACTAATGGTTTTCGGGCCACAACATTACAGGAGCTCCGGATGGGGGGCAGGGACCAGCAGCCCAGGAACCAGCACCAGCGGAGCACGGTGCGCATGGAGGTGGGCCAGTCTAGTTTCGGAGCACCAGTGAACAGTTCAGTGAGTGTTTAGTACTATTTTATAGCTTCCACGAGAGATTGTAGTGAGGATTTGATGTACCGGGCTTAAGCCAGTCTATATTTCATTTGTACTGATCTTTTGCAGTACTCCCTTTTATATATCTATGGACTTGCTGTGATTTTTATTTAAATGTGATTCTGTGGACATGTTTACATTCAGTGTATATTTACTTCTCTTTCTTGGGATCGAAAGGGCCGACAGAATTGGCGTTTTGTAGTGGCGGCCTTCCCGAGTGTCAGTACCACCGCAAAATAGCAATTCTGGGCATAAGACCCCGGTGGTTTAAAAAGAAAAAAAAACGGGGTCTTACAAGTGGTATCAGAGCAGACCTCGATCGAAAGAGAAGTAGTCCACAAAAACCTTGGGCCACCCCCGCGCGAGCATAGTTTGCGGACAAACTAGCAGCGGAAGCAGTGGTGTGCCCATAAGGGAAATCACCTGTAAAAGTCCATTTTAACTCTTTCTTTTATTCCATTTGTACGCTGTCTAACAAATGGAATTTTCCTTGTAGCCTACGATGGACCCTACTGCACAGCAGGGGATACCTCCGGCTCCGAATATGGTTCCACCTCCGTCGGCTTCAGCTCCGTTTCAGCAGACGGAGATGGGGCAAACACTGACGGCCATTCTGGAGGCCTTCAAAGCTCAGCAAACCCCGGATCCGCAGCCAAACCTCGGGGCCAACTGGATGAGTCTCTTCTGAGGACTTCCCCTCCATCCTACCTGGGGACGGAGTCGGCAGTTCGCACGGAGGAATGGTTAGACACCATCTATGAGATGCTTGCGGGGATTCGATGCCCCACTGAGGAGGCAGTTGCTTTGGTTGTCTCTTGCTTGGAGTCACATGGAAGGAGGCGGTGGAATTCACAGCTGGACACCACTTTTGCGGGTATGGATTGCGTAGATATTACTTGGGAGGAGTTCAGAACAGCACTCCTGGGACATTTCGTACCTCAGTCGGCGAGGGACGAGTTGGAGGATAGGTTCCTGCGGTTGAGGCAAGGGAACAGGACAGTGCTAGAGTATTATCTGGAGTTTACTCACCTAGCCTGCTATGCGGACGCTTATCAGTTGGACGACGCTGGCTATGCTAGGAAGTTTTACAAGGGGTTGCAAGATGATATGAGATAGGCCCTCCTCTTCATCTCCGAGGGAGGTTTGGCCAGGATTCTGGAAATGGCCAAGAAAAGAGAAGCGGATCAGCTTACAGTCAAGACCCGGAAGAGACCGGCTGACGATGTAGTGATTGGAGGTCGTAGGGACCGTCCTCAAGGCCAGGTCAATAGGGAGAGAAGGAACGGGGATCAACCCCATTAGGGGATCTGACAGGAGCAGAGGAGTCAGGGGGTATTGGCTCCCCAGCCTTTACAGATGCTGGAGATGCCAAGGACAGCAGAGCAGGCACCGGTATGCTTCCAGTGCAATCAGTCGGGGCATATCAAGAGGAACTGTCCTTTGAGGCGAGCACCCCCACTAGCACTTCAGGGCGCTCCACCTCCCCGGCAGTTTGGTGGTCGAGGACACGACCGAGGATGAGGATATCAGGGCAGAGGCCACAGGCCAGAGAGGGAGCAGGTGTATGCTCTAGACCTAGCACAGCCCCGGAATCAGAGCAGGTTATAGCAGGTATGCCAGTACATTTAATTCTTTCCTTCCTAGGAACTAGTTTTCATAGGCATAGACTAGTTAGAAATTAAGAGAAGAAAAAACTATAACTAGAATACTAAGACACTTAATCACTTCAGGCATAGTTTCATCAGCGGCAAGCCCGCTCACACGCTCTTCGACACCGGTGCTTCATACTCGTTTGTGTCGGAAGATTTCGTGAAAGGACTGGCAGGCATGGAGCAGTTCACCAGAAAGGTTATGAGGGAGCGTCTACCCGATGGATCAGAGCTAATGACCTCTGCTCATTGCAATATGGAGGCGAATATCGGCGGGAAGGCGTTTGAGGCACCAACGACGATCCTGAGGATGCCAGTCTATGATCTGATCCTGGGCATGACATGGCTGCACTAGAACCATGCCCAGATTGACTGCTTGGCAAAGAGGATCACCGTGAGGCACGGGGACTCCTTTATTGTTATCGAAGGTATTCTACCAGCCCCCTATAGGTTATTATCATCTGTGCAGGACATCAAGGCCCACCTGCAAGGGGAGGAAGTTTATTAAGGTCTTTTTGAGGCGGTCGTGGCCAAGGATCCCATTTCAGATATTCCTGTGGTGCGAGACTTTGCCGACGTATTTCCAAAGAAGCTTACAGAGCTACCCCTGCACCTAGAGAAGGATTTCTAGATTCAGCTCGTACCGGGGGCTAAGTCGGTATCCAGAGCTCCTTATCGAATGGCCCCGAAGGAGTTGGTGGAGTTTTGAAGCCAGATTCAGGATTTAGTGGAGGTCAGGTTTGTCCGGCCTTGCTCTTCACCATGGGGAGCTCCAGTGCTATTCGTCAAGAAGAAGGACGGAACTCTTCGGCTGTGTATTGATTACCGGGCCTTGAACAGGCTGACGGTTCGGAATACGTACCCCTTGCCAAGGATAGACGAGCTATTTGACCAGCTGGAGGGAGCTCATTGGTTCTTAAAGCTGGATCTGAGATCAGGGTACTACCAGCTACGTATTCGGGAGGAGGACATTCCGAAGACGGCCTTCAGCAGTAGATATGGATTGTACGAGTTTACCGTGATGCCCATCGGGCTCACGAATGCACCCTCCGCTTTCATGACCCTGATGAACCGGGTGTTCGAAGAGTATCTGGATGTCTTCGTTATTGTATTCATCGACGACATCCTTATCTATTCGAGGACGGAGGAGGAGCACGCGAGGCATCTGGATTTGACTTTGGAGAAGCTCCGAGAGCATAAGATGTATGCTAAGTTTAGCAAGTGCCAATTCTGGCTAAAGGAGGTGGCCTTTTTGGGCCATGTCATCAGCGGAGCAGGATTTGCATTGGATCCGAAGAAGATCCATGCAGTATGAGATTGGCCACCACTGAAGATGGCCTCGGTTGTTCGGAGTTTCTTAGTACTTGCCGGTTATTATCGGAAGTTCATAAAGGGGTTCTCTCAGATTGCCCTCCCTCTTATGTCTCTAACGAAGAAGGAGTCTCCTTTTATTTGGACGCCACAATGCGAGTCTGCTTTTCAGGAGTTGAAGGATCGGCTTACCTCGGTTCCCATCCTTGCTCTTCCATTAGGGAAGGAAGGATTCCAGGTGTATACAGATGCTTCCTATCAAGGGATGGGTGTCGTTCTGATACATAACGGGCACATAATAGCCTATGCCTCTCGTCACCTGAAGAAGCATGAGCATAACTACCCGGTGCACGACTTGGAGGTTGGGGCAGTTATTTTTGCTCTAAAGATCTGACGACATTACCACTATGGGGTTCACTGCGACATTTTCTCAGACCACAAGAACCTGAAATACGTAGACACACAGAAGGAGCTGAACATCAAGAAGAGACGTTGGGTGGAGTTCCTGTCGGATAACTAGTATACCATGCACTACCATCCCGGGAAGACAAACGTGGTCATAGACGCTCTGAGCCAGAGAGCGAGTACGTTAGGAGTAGGCTTGCAGCTGATGGCCTTGAAGTTGGTTAAGTCATTTGAGGAGATACATATATCACTAGTGTCCGAGGATGATTCAGAGTTATACATGGAGTACCTGGGATCGATGGTTACCGCCGATGATATTCGGGACCGCATCAGAGATGGGCAGAGGCTGTATGCGAGAGAAGATCCGATATTTAGGGCCATGGAGGAAGGCACGGCAGAGGATTACTCCTTGAGGGATGGGCTCCTATGTTTCAGAGGCAGGGTTTATATACCGGCAGGAGGCCAGATACGGGAGGACATCATGACGGAAGCTCACTGCAGCCTATACTCGGTGCACCCAGGGATCACCAAGATGGTAAAAGATTTGAAGAGGACGATGCACTGGTCGGGCATGAAGAAGGACATTATGTATTTTGTGACGCATTGCGAGGCTTGCCAACTCGTAAAGGCGGAGTGTAAGAATCTGGCAGGATTGCTACAGCCACTCCCGGTGCCAGAGTGGAAGTTTGAGGATATAGCCATGGATTTCATACATAGGCTACCTCCTTGAGGAATGACTCGATTTGGGTGATAGTGGATAGGCTAATGAAGGTGGCCAGATTCATTCCAGTGGCGAAGGATGCTCCGGTTAGTGTATTAGTACGAAGGTTCATTGAGCAGTTTGTGCGTTATCATGGGGTGCCCAAGACTATCGTTTCAGATCGGTATGGGCGGTTTACATCCAGGGAGTGGAGGTCAGTTCAGGCCCATCTGGGTTCTCGGTTGACATTCAGCACAGCTTTCCATCCTCTGACCGATGGGCAGACGGAGCGCACCCACCGTACATTGGAAGATCTTTTGAGCATATGTATTTTGGACAGCGGTGAGCCTTGGGAGAGATTGTTGCCGCTGATCGAGTTTTCGTACAACAACACCCATCAGTCCAGCATAGGCATGACTCCATACGAGGCGTTGTATGGACGGAGGTGCAAGACCCCACTATCATGGGTTCGGGATGAGGATCTGCAGGCACTCGGCTCGGAGTTTGTGGGGGATACTGATGCTCAGATTAGGTTGATCCGGGACCGAATGTTGGAAGCCCAGAGCAGGCAGGCCAAATATTACGATGCAAGGCATCGTCAGGTGGAGTTCCAGGTAGGAGACCGGGTTTTCTTAAAGATACGACCGATGCACGAAGTCTTGCGGGTTCGCGGGCGGAAGAAGCTCAGTCCAAGGTATATGGGGCCTTACAGAATCCTAGAGCGGATCGGCCCCTTGTCTTATAGACTTGAGTTACAGCCAGAGTTAGTGGGATTGCATGACGTCTTCTACGTCTCCTCACTACGTAGAGCTCTACTACGCCCTGAGCAGCTGATTTCCACAGCAGACGGCCCGGTGGCCTCGGATCGATTAGTCAACTTAGAGCCAGTCAGGATCGATGACACGGCAGTGCGGGTCTTGCGACATAAGAAGGTTCCATTAGTCAAGTTTCTGTGGAGCAATCATGGGCAGGAGGAGCATACAAGGGATCCACGGGACTTGATGCAGCAAAAGTACCCGGAACTCTTCCGAGTCAGGTATACCTTAAACCATAGGGATGTAACAATTTCTTCTATTCCAGTAGAAACCACCGTAAGCTTAACCTTAATTTCGGGGACGAAAGTTTTATTTTTGTATATTGGGATTTGTGACATCTCATTTCCGACCAGAATCCTAGGAGTGGTTTTGTCATGACCAAGTCATGACAAAACCCTAGAAAGCCCAAGGAGGCCAAGTGACCCGGGCTCAAGGTGAAAATCACCTTGGTCTGCTAATGGTAGGTCAGAAATTTAATTAAAATAGGATTTGGGCTCGGGCGTTGAGTATGTTGAGTGCACTCAACGCCATGGGCCGAATGGCATTGAGTGCACTCAACGCCATCTTATTCAGGCAGGCTTTGGGCTCGGGCATTGAGTGTGTCGAGTGCACTCAACTCATAGGCCGAATGGCGTTGAGTCCGTCGAGTGCACTCAACGCCATCATATTTAGGGAGGATTTTGGGGCTGGCATTAAGTGTGTCGAGTGCACTCAACGCCAAAGGCTGGATGGTGTTGAGTGCGTCGAGTGCACTCAACGCAAAAAGCTGAATGGCATTGAGTGCGCTGACTGCACTCAATGCCATCTTACTTGGGCTAAATGGCGTTGAGTGTGTTGAGTGCATTCAACGCCATAAGCTGAATGGCGTTGAGTGCGCTGAATGAACTAAACCCCATCTTACTTCGGTTGAATGGCGTTGAGTGTGTCGAGTGCACTCAATGCCACGCCATAAGCTGAATGGCGTTGAGTGCGCTGACTGCACTCAACGCCATCTTACTTGGTCTGAATGGCGTTGAGTGCGTCGAGTGCACTCAACGCCATAAGATGAATGGCGTTGAGTGCGCTGACTGCACTCAATGCCATCTTGCTTAGGCTGAATGGCGTTGAGTGAGCTGAGCTAACTCAATGTCGTAGGCTGGATGGTGTTGAGTGAGCTGAGCTCACTAAACACCATTTTACTTAGAATTTTCCTGGCGCTTTTGGTCTGTTTGCTGGTTCAGCTGAACCGGGTCGTTTTGGGAAGTGGGACATGATGTGTTAAATTAGCCGTTTCTCTATTAAAACCGTATTAAGTCTTATTTAAATAAATATTGACCGATCAAATGGAAGTATTTCACGTGGCCGGCGGTTATGAAAATTAAAAGCCACAGCCATGGCCGAGAGTCTGCTTTCATGTCCACTAATGTCGCTTGAATGCCTTGGCATCCTTTCACTCCTCTTTTATGGCTGGATTCAACTCCCCTAGGGAAGAGGAGGAGTTTCCAGCCATTACCTTGCTTTTTGAGCCATATTCATTTCCCCCACCACCATGGCTGAAATTGCTTTAAGGGACCATTAATGGCCACCATCAGTTAGACCTCTCCCCTCCCCCATTTTACTTATTTAAAAGCTTCCCTAGACATCAAGCCTTAATTTCCACACCTTGCCCGTAGGAGACAAGAGATTTTTGTGTGCTGTTGAAGAGCTTTGGCGACACCTCCACCGCTGATGGCCTTCCGTCAATCGGCATGACTCCAGCCCGCGAACAAGGTCCTCCCCTCCTCTCTCTCTACGGGTAGATCATAGCTCTCTTTGAATTAAGAATCGGGCTCAGCTGCGACCGATCGGGAAGAGGTGATCTTCCTGGTTATTTCCACACAAAAAAAAGACATGTCAGGTTCGCCGGAAAATGCCCCTCCGGCGGCTGCGCCGCCGCCCAGCGATGGCCACCACCTCAACGGAGGTGGTGGTGGCGGTGGCTGGCCAGGGAGGAGGCTGGATGGCCGGCGGCAGCGCCTGGAATACGCTCCAGGTTGGGCTAATCTCGGCCCTTGGCTGGAGGAAGAAGACGATGCTAGCGCCGTTGAATCTGCTTTAGGATTTGTGTTGATTTATTTATTAATTCCTTTTAGTGTATTTTCTGTCCCGTTTACTCAATAGTTTTGGAATAAATGTTAAAAATAGGTAGACCCTTTTACAGGAAAAATGGCCAACATGAAAGTTGTAGCCCGTGAAGTCTAATTTTATTTAAAATTTATTTGGACCCGTTTGGGTAAGTGGTTTTACCACAGAACCCAGATTGGTGGGGTCTATACCTAGGCTAGACCAGATGGTATTTTGAGTGCCTCCACCAATACAGCCATCCAAATGACTTGAAATTTTAGGTGGGAAACACTATTATCTATATCTATAACATATCCAAAAATGAGGATTTTTGGAAAACATTTTCTAATAATTTTAAGAAATATTTAATAATCCTTATACAATTTAATTAGGTGTCTTAAATAGCTCAAAAAACTCCAATATTTTGGAGGGTGATCTTGGGGGATTTCATAAGGCTCTGGTAAAAATCTCAACCCAATTGGGTTTGATTTGAATAAGTTTTGTTGTGACCAAAGTTTGGTATCTTAAGGGATAAATTAGGGCCAGGAGTATTTGGGGTTTGAAGAGCCAATTATCACCCAAATGGGTTGGAACCTTGGCCAGAGCCCCATAGTTAGTAAACACACCCTCTCATGGAGTTTGAGATGGATTGAGGTGGGTTAGCCCTAGGACCCTAGTTCAAACCCTAAGGTTGGACTTTGGGGGTTTGTGAAGGACATAGGGTGATATGTCCTTGTATGGACTTGGTATTTAGAATAAATACTTATAGGGTAGTTTAAGGCCTTAGAAAGTGATTGGGTAGTGGTTGGACACAAATACCCCCACATAAACCACTTAATAAGTATTTAGGTCTTTATACCCTAGGAAGTTTATAATGAGTCATGTGACCTTGATTCATAGTGAAACTTTGGCAGGAGTGTTTCCATAGTTATTTTCATGTCTGGGAATTTTGTTATGAATTATAGATCAATAAATATAGTACTTTATTTACAAACCATCAAATTATACTTTCAATTTAGGAATTTCTTATGAATTAACCACTCACTGGAATCTTATGAAATTTAGTTAGAGGACCTTTTATGATGTTGTAAAGCTTTGTAGACTTTTGTGGAATTTTCTGAAGTCTTGTTATATGGGTTGCTTCACAAGTGATACTTTTCATGTAAAACCATTTGAATTAATTTTGGTACCTCGTAAGCTTGAAAAATTATGATATTTGCTCAGAGGTCCTATTTGGTCACCCTTAAGATTCAGTAATTTTTCTATAATTATCTGATGATAAATTGTATTACTTCCTTCTTTATTCATGATGGTTGGATTTTCTTTGGATTAATTAATTAGAAGCCAAAGCATTTATTGAAAATTATGGAAATTGATATTTATTGTTAACTCTGTTATCTAGTGTTCATTAATTTCTGGTGGCTATTACTTGAGAAAATATTGTACATCATGTTCAATTCAAGCATGGATTAGATTGGAAAGAAATTAATTAAATATCAAACAAATTAGGAAAAAGGTGAATTTCTGGATTTAGCCTAATTATTTCATGATAGACTCCCAGTAAATAACTTAGGTCATTTAGATAAATATTTTGAGTACTTCCCATTATATACATCATATAGCTTAAGATGGTCTGCATTTAGTAAAAACTACAGGAATCATATTATGGTGCAAAATGATCTTAGGGAGATGGCATATTAGTGCATTGATTTGTTAATTGATATGAGGAGTCATGATGAGGAGTAAGAAGTCTGGCTAGTGTTTAGAGGTGCTCGGGGACGACGAAATATCGTCTACCCCGTAGGAGAGAAAGAGTCAAATACACTAGGGTTAGACCCAGTATAATATTAAAAGGGATCGGGTTAAGGGTAATAACCAATATTATTAAGTGCCTTGCGAAAGGGAACGATGAGCTTCAGCTACCATCATTGTTCCTAGTGCCCTTTGAGAGCCCTTCACGGGGTATGTCGGGGGCAGTCCTGGGCTAACGTAAACCGTAGGAATAATAAACTAAAAGAGCAACTATTATAACTAGGGTTTCACATTCACACACCCCGGTAGCTAGGGAGGTTGAATAGGTTGGTTTGATTGCCATCCGGACGGTAGCTTCGGAAGGTAGGTGCACGGACGGGATAGCCCGGGGAGCCAGGGGCTCGAGGGTTTTGATACAGAATAATGTGGTGGGTCATCGGTTTTTGACAGTCATTCACACCGATGTCGGTACGTTGACTCGGCGGTGTGGGACACTTAGCCAAAGAAAGTCTGGTGCATATAGCCAGCACTAGTACGTGGATATTCTAGGTTGTGTTCTTCTAGGGGCGTATGGAAGGGCTAGGCATGGTAGTGTGGATACCCACCTAGGAGTGGGGGGCCCGACCCACTGTCTCTGTTTACCACTACGGAGGTTCCTGGGAGTGAAGCTAGCTGCCCGAATAGGGGGAACTAAAGGTCTGTGCCCATAGTGCCATGTGCATGAGTTGCACTTCCATGAATCATGGCATAGCATTTCACTACACTCATATTTGCATACAACCGACACCCCAACGTATAAATTAGTATGGGACTTTTTATACGTTGGGAGCCTTGCAGAAGACCCCTTAACTTATAAGTTTGTATGGGCATTCATATAAGTTAAGGTTACTTACTTACTTGGTTTCTACCTTGTCTTTTATTACATTTGCTGCTTATTTTACTTGTTTACTTTACTGCTCACCATTGTAGAACTGCTAGATTGTACCTTTCTTACTTAGCTGATATACAACATGAATAACTGCTAGATTAGTTCCACTGTCATCTACTTTGCTTTCTCTCCACCTTTGTAGCTTCCCTTTCTACCTCTCCGCTCGGTGCTTAGGAGCCATGGGGGGAGGGGGAGGGGATGATAGGACTTAGTCTTTATGACTAATAGTTTTCGGACCACAACATTACAGGAGCTCCGGATGGGGGACAGGGACCAGCAGCCCAGAGACCAGCACCAGCAGAGCACGATGCGCATGGAGGTGGGCCAGTCTAGTTCCGGAGCACAAGTGAGCAGCTCAGTGAGTGTTTAGTACTCTCTTATAGCTTCCGCGAGAGATTGTAGTGAGGATTTGATGTACCGGGCTTAAGCCCGTCTATATTTCATTTGTAATGATCTTTTGCAGTACTCCCTTTTATATATCTATGAAGTTGCTGTGATTTTTATTTAAATGTGATTCTGTGGACATGTTTACATTTAGTGTATATTTACTTCTCTTTCTTGTGATCGAAAGGGCCGGCAGAATTGGCGTTTTGTAGTGGCGGCCTTCCCGAGTGTCGGTGCCACTACAAAACGGCAATTCTGGGCATAAGACCCCGGTGGTTAAAAAAGGGATCTTACAGTGCATGTCTATGTCTGTGTGTCTTTGTCTGTGTGTGTGTGTGTGTGTGTGTGTGTGTGTCTGTGTCTATGTTTGTGTGTGTCAGTCTTTATATATATATTTTGGTCTGTGTACATATCTGTGTGTGTCTGTGTTTGTGTATTTGTGTCTATCTGTGTCTGTGTCTCTATTTGAAGCTGTGTTTGTCTATGTGTGTGCGTGTCTATGCATATTGTATGTCTGTGTCAATATCAGTGTGTCTATGTGTTTGTGTTTGTGTGTTTGTGTATGTGTTTGTGTTTGTGTGTTTGGTTGTCCGTGTCTGTGTGTGTGTCTGTGTTTGTGTGTCTGTGTCTATGTGTTTGTGTATTTGTGTCTATGTGGCGGAGGTCACTATATATCTTGCGGGAAAGAGGAACTTCATGTGCACTGTCAGTTATCGTGCATCATATCCAAGAACTAGTCGACGAATTGAAATCGGGCAGAGATAATTCTTAATTAAAAAATAAAAAATCTTATTTAAAAAGTAATTCTCATTGAACCACGCATTGTTTTTTTTAATCGAATTGACATGTATTTATGAATTTCATTACATCTATTTTCATTAAACCGCATCTCATATAGCAATCGAAAAAATGCACACATATTTCGAAAAAATGCATGAATGTGTTAATTTTTAGTTTAGTTTTGTTCAAAATTTTATGGAGAGAAATTTCCCTCCATATATTTCATTCATGTGAGAGAGAGGGAGAGAGGAAGAAAAACTTTTATAAAAAGTTAAAGTTTTATAAAAACTTTTTATACACGCTTTAATAAATTTTAATAAAAACTTTATATAAAGAAATTTAATATATAATGTGTTTCGCAAGAAAACGGTAACTGTGCAAACCCAGCGCATTGGCAGCACCCGCGCGCGCACATGCTCGCGCTTCGTGTTAGCGAAAAAATACGTTTTAGGACCAAAAATACGGGTGTGCAAAAACGCGTGGCATTGCTAAAAAGGTGCTTCCTAGAGAAAATGCACCCCAACACAATACACGCTCTCAAACAAAAAAAGGAAAACTACACGCACAAGAGTGCATTTGCGTGCGCGCGAGAGTGCATTGGCGTTCGCGCGAGAGTGCACAGTATACATCGAGATGAGATAAGCTTATTGAGACTAGAATCAGTTAATAGTTTGAGAGTTCTTTGGAACTTTGCAGATTCTACACTAAAAAATTCCAGATCTGCGCTGAACCCTGAATTTGTCTTGGGCACCATTACAAAAAACATACAAGAACTTCGTAACAAAGAAAAAGCGATGATAGAAACATAATAAATGAGCGGGGAACACGAAGAGTTTTAAATAGTCTATTTAATTGAATCTGATATATATAAACAAGAAGGGCATCGACAAATTAGGGTGATCAATCAACGTAACGTTGAGTTCTATTCAACGTAACTTAGATATCAACGTTATGTTGACCATAATTCAACTTTACCTCAAGTTTTCTTTATCAGACATTTTAATGATGCAAACATTTATCCAAATAAAAACTCTTTGTCATCACCGTTCTAGAATATGATTATAATAAATAAAGTGACATTACGTCGATTTATATCTGACGTAACTTTAAGTGTGTTACTAAAATATTTGATTATATAATGTATATTCTTAAAAGACCATTATCTCAACTGTCATGCTTTGAACCTTTACATCTGTCTAGTTGTCATGGCTTATCCATCATGTACACACAATTCAAAAGTTAATTGGAACCTAGGTTTCCTTGGGTCCATTGTTTCTTCTACCATTAAAAAGATAATAACAGTATATGATGGTTTGTTATAATACCCTTGAGGATGGAATATTAATGGCATATCTATCCAGCAACTTTTAGTATTTTGACATTCCCTTAAACAATTAAGACATTCATATCCATGATAATTTTCTTGATTATATCGAAATGAAATAGATTTTTTATTAAATCTACGTTGACCATATTTCGATGCATATGCTAAGATACGTTGATATTCAGTCGAAGTATATTTCTAGTTGAGTAGATTTTTGAAGTTCAAAGATTGTAAAGATTTTCATTTTGTAAATATTTCATTATTTTCTATTCTGATAATAACTGTACCATCCTTATTTCTATCTAAAGCAATTGAATTATTAAATGTTGGAATAATAAGAGTTTTACTAGTTTTTGCTAGTTCAATTATCAATTCTGAGAGAGTATTTTTTTCTGTATATTTTTCAGTTATGGGTTTGTAATACTGATAGTTTATATTTTTTTCAGTTAATCTAGTTCTTTATTTTTTCTAATTTTCCTAGACCATAAGCATGTATTTTTTGTAATAATGACTATTTTTTAGTTCATCTAATCCTTTTCTTAAATGTTCAATCATCATTATAGAAACTAATTGATCCTTACAAAATTCTTTAAAACATATTTTAAATTATGCAAAAAAAAAATCAATATTATCAAAATAATTTACCTGATTTTCTTTAGTGTTTGAATTTGATTCCAGAGCCATCAAGCATGTTTCTTCAGCATCAGCTTCACCCTCACATCCTGATGAAGAACTTGACTCAGAACTAGTATCACTTCAGGTTTCTGCTACAAAACCTTTCCCCTTTTTCTTATCTTTTCTTTTCTGAAATTTCTTCTGATTCTTTTTGTTTTGTTTATCCTTTTGTTGATCTGGAAATTCTGTTGATATATGTTCAGATTTTCTACATGTAAAGCAGATTATCTTCTTATTAGGAATCTTATCAAACTTAGGTTTACTCATATTTCTATCCCTTCTTCTAGAGCTTTCTAACTTTATCCATCTTCTAAATCTCCTTGCTAGAAGGTTGAACATCTCTTGTTCTGATACAGATGGTTCATCTCTAGTGACCTTGAAAGCAACAGATTTTTTTTGGTGTAATGACAATTTCATTTGCTTCTATCTCAGCTCTACTTCTCATGAGTTGTTCATATGACTTAAGTTTTCCTAGTAATGTATCTGTTGTAATTTCTTTATGACACTTTATTTCTCTAACAACTCATATCCTTGGATCTCATATACTTGGGAAACACATGAGTAACATCATTTATCTCAGTAAGAGATATATCTTTACTGAACCCTTTCAACTCATTTATAATCATACTGAACCTATCATACATTTCAGCTACTGACTCTTCAGCTTTCTCTTGGAAATTTTTATATTGAGAGATTAAGGGTGATCTTCTATCTTTTCTCTCATCTGCACTTCAATCAATAATCTTTGAAAGTGATTCTTATATTTCTTTTATTCATTGACAATCTGTAACCTTTTGAAAAAAATTATCAAACATGGTTGAGACTTGTATGTGCATAGCTTTTGCATCCCAATATTTTATTATCTTTTCTACATCTGACCATTCACCTTTTGGTACAGGTTTTGTAGTTATATTTCCCTCGGTATCCTTCTTATATGACATTAGTGGTCCTATTAAAATTGATTCAAATATACCTTCATAAATAGAATTCATTTATAATCTAATTCTTGTTTTTTAGAGTGTAAACTTTTCAAGATTACAAACTGGTGGACTAGTAGATGCAAATCCTTTGAATGAATTTGAAGAGATTTTTTAAAAAATTAAAAGAAAATATACTGATGCAACTGATATGATATTTTGATCAAGGTGTTAACATTTTATTGATTAATCTTCTCTAGATTAATCTTTTAATGATCAACCTCCATCGGATACCAATTGAAATGAGAAAACAGTTGCTAAATACCTCAAAGTTTTCTCTAAAGGGGGTGAATAAAGATTAAAATTTTGTTTCAAAACAAAATTAATTCATAAAATTTACATGTACTTCAGCTATCAACCAGAAATAGGTGCAAATAAATAAAATCACAACACAACAATAAGATAAACACAGATAAATGCAAAATTACAAAAGACACAAAAAATATAGTGGTTCTCCAAAATCTGGGTACATCCATTCTTCTACCCCCTTGGTAGAAATTTACTATCATAGTGACTAAGTCTTTTGATCAGGAGACTCTCAGAACCAAACACCAGATATTTTGATAAGGAGATCTTGAACTAATACAAACTGAGTCTTTTATCATGGAGACTCTCAGAACCTCTAACTGAATCATTTATAGAGGGATTCTCAAAACTCTATTCATAAACTGAAAATGATAATTAAATTAAAAAATTGTTGAAGATCTGTGGATATAATGATCTTGATGATGAGTACTCTCAATAGAATCCTTAGGACTGTATGATACTAAATGAATCTAAAATATGATGAATCTTTGAATAAGAAAGTCTCAAAGATTATAAGACCATAATCCAGATTTCTCCTTAATCTCCACTAAATCTAATGCAACAATTGATTTGCTCTTGAGAAGAATGAGAACTGATTCTCTTCAGATTCAACAATAAGATGATAATCGACTAATTCAAGGAAGAACTTCAAATTAAGATAATAATCTTCCTATCTTATCTTGGTCAAAATCTATCTCTCAAAAAATTCAATCTGATGTGAATATGATGATCGTTATTATTTCTTAATGTTAATGTGTATCTCTCTCACTCTATCTCTCTCTCTCTCTCTCTCTCTCTCTCTCTCTATATATATATATATATATATATATATATATATATATATATATATATATATATATATATATATATATATAGCTGAGAAACCACCTCTTCCAACGTCTCCAAGAATCATTTACAACAATCAAACCTTTATTTAAGCAATTCTGATTTAATCCTCAAAATAATTCCTGTTTAGAAGATTAATTGATGTAGCACTGAGTTTATATATACATATCATTGAATTCTAACTTCAGTCAGACAATCTGTCAATTAAGTTTTATTATCGATGTTTCATTGATTTTATACCAGAGTATGCGTCGACTTGATCATTTAGTTAACATTGACATATTATGTTTAGTTACTTTGACTTATACTCAAAGTAGCATCCACTTTTAGTCAAAGTTGCGTCAACTTCTGGTCGAAGTTGCATCGACTTCGAGTCGAAGTTGCGTCGACTTCGAGTCGATGCATGTTGACATTACATGACTTTTCTCTTAAATTTAGTGTGCCTTTCTCATGTCCTTTATACCAATGCCACCCTAGGACTTCTAATACCATATTACTCTCTATACATCATGCATGAGTAATAGACCTAAGATGTAAAATCACTTAAAGTAAATTTTTAAGGTAAATCATAAGGGTTTCTCCCAACATGGTGACTACTCCCAATCATAGCCACGGATGACTTGGGATCAGATTTGTCCACCACCATGTTCGCCACATTTTTTTGGGCTTTCCCCTTTTTCTTCTTCGCACCCTTTCATTCAGCAGCCCAGTGACCCCACTTGCCACAATTATGGCATTTTCCCTTCTTCCTTTTGAGAGAAGGCTTTTTGACCGCCAACTATGCAGAGGTATCACCCTTAGGTGTCGGGGGCTTCCGAGAAGGCTTGTTGGGTCAAGAAACATAATTGATAAAGTGTGAGGGCTGAGCAACTTGCTCCAAGCTTTTTCCAGTAATATTTTGGTCCTCAATGGGGGTGTATCTTTTGAGTTCTTCCAGAGTGATCTTTACCTTCAGTCTATGCATTTCAGTCTTAAAGACCAGCCAATCAGTAGGCAGCTTGCTTAGAATCAGATACACAAATAGATTGTCGTTCATCTTTGACTGATCGTCCTCCATCTTGAGACGTAAGTTTTCCAGCTCTTTGATTTGTGAGGTGATTAACGAATTTACTTTTAACCTAAAATTGAAGAACTTCTCTCCAATGAGGGAATTTGATAGTCCCTCATCATTTTTGAAATGTGCATTCATGTGATCCAAATCTCTTTTGCAGATTTATAAGTATTGTAGGTCAAGGCGAGACGAGGATTCAGTGTCTTCAGGAGATAATCCCTATAGAAATTCTCACCCTTGTTCCACTTGTATTCATATAATTCCTCGCAGGTAGTGGCGTAATCACTCGGAACTGTTGAAACCAAGAACTGGCTTTTATGGAGTTCGAACCCTTGGGAAGGGGTACCGCACACTTACTTATCCTAGCAAGCTGGGTTGACCGAAGAATTTGAACTCAAAATTGACCCAAGGCTCCAGCACAGAGGTACCACCATACACCCGGAAGATCTTAGAGTGCTTCCCCTCTTTAGCTTGTGCTGAGCTAAGGGCAACTCAGAAAGCGCAAGAAGATCTAGAAATTAGAAAATTTGAAATCTTGCCTTATGAGGTACACCCTTGGTCTATTTATTGTTTTTCAAGTTTGTCCTGAAAATAGCAAAACTCCGTCATTGTAAAAAGTTATATGCAGGCAAGAGGAGGTCTGCTAACAATGAAACTCCGTTGTTCTGAGGAGCTAAATACAGACCTAATTACATTTGGCAGACCAAATTAAATTAACCATATGATATCTGCACCCCACTTAAAGGGGGAAATCGGGACCAGCTCGCTACTTAATTAGGCGGATGTGGCCTAGCTCGCATTGTTCGCCTCTCTCTTTAGGCGAGTGCGAGTCGGGCTCCTGCGGCTCTCCTTCCCCTTATATAGAGGTGGACCGGAAATCTTGGTCGGATGTCCACTTAGTCGAGCGTGGGCTGGCGAGCGTGGTTCACCCACCTGCTTAGTGGAAATGGGTCAGGTGCCCCCTGGGCTAGCCCGCCTATTGAATTATTGCGGTCCGGCTGTCCTGGCTCACTCGCCCGCCTAGTGGATACATACTGGCTCACATTGAAGGTCCCTCTTCTTCCTTGTTAGACCCACTCGGCGAACACTGGGTTGTGCACAATCCCCGCTCTTTTTGATCTTTGCAAAGCTCGAAAAGAATCATCCAACCCCACGTGTTTGGTGAGTGCTTGCTGAGTTGGAGGGAATCTTTTGGTGGGTCCCACCAATGTGCTATAAATACACCACCAGGCTTAAGGTAAAAACCCCCGTCCTTCTGCTTTTCTTTCCTTACGATTTACTATAGCTTAGTGATGCCCATATCAGAAGAAATGTGTGCTCTCCTGGCGGTCGCGAGGGAGGGAACGCGGGCGTAGGTCATCAATGTCACTCCTATGCTTGCGTGAGGGTCGCTCAGTCCCATATTCAAGCTGGAGAAGGAGAAGATGATAAGGCGGTCTCCCCCGAATGATGCCCCTATGTATAGTCTAGCGACTGGTCCCGAGGCCATCCATGAGGTACGTGGGCCGGTTGCCTGATCATTGTCATTCTGATTTTGATTTCTCCTCCTTCGCAGGAGGCACCTCATGGGGATGGAGGCGGGGGAATGGAGCCGAAGCACTCTTCCCCGCATGTGTCTAAGCGGTTCGCCAGCCCCTCGGCTGCGGGGCATGCCCTTCCCGCGGTCCTGACCGCTCCTATAGCGACTGGTGAGTGTTTGACACCTATCCTTCGCTTTCAAAATGATTCCCCCTCACCTTCCGATTTTGATATTGTATCCCCCACCCCAGGAGCCATCGATCGTCCCTCGTTGGTTCCGCGATCGTCGACCTACCCTGGATTGGGAAAATACTTTGTGACTCGTGAAGGAGAGCTCTTCCAGGGCCGGCCAGGGACTTCCCGCCCGCATGCTAGTACGGGGGACGTCCCGACCCCAGGTGAGTTTGTGCGCTCACTTGCTTGCGACTATCTGCCTGCTTTTTTGACCCTTATTTCTACAGGCTTCAATGCGATCTCATCCCCTGACATCTACATCATCGAAGGGTATTCGCCTCCTCCTTCTACGGAACGCATCTCATAATACATGGGCGACCCGCAAGATGCCGAGGATATGAAGAGGCGGGTTACCCAGCTATTCCAGAAGCACTCCCTGATGTTGCGGGAGGTTTGTGACATGGTGGACGAGGATAAGGCTGAGGTAGAAGAGCGATTCGCGGCCCTGGAGGGCGTGAGGCACTCAGAGGATGGCGGCGGGACGACTTCTCTGGGAGTACACATTACACGAGCAGAGGAGCGACTTAGGCACGCCACTTAATAGGTCGACCTGGCCCAGTAGGAACAGCTTGCGGTTTGCAAGTACTTCTATCCCCGCCTACCGCCCCATTCCGGGGTGCGAGGGCGGGTAGGTGGAAGTGGATTCAACACTGATCTACCCACCCCTTTCTTGTTGTCAGCCTGCAGGACTGGGTCGTACCTCTCTGTATCAGCTTGCGCGAAAACTATGAACTGCTATTTTATCTCACTTTTGTAATTATTTGGGACTGCTCGCCCGCTCACGGGACTGTGCGTGTATATTGATTCTCTGTTGTTTGTTATTGCTTAGATTTTCTCAGGCGAATGCGGGCGAGCTGCCCTTGCTCTCCTACCCCCTCCTTAGGCGGGGGTGAGCCGAATTAGCTCACTCGCCTCTTTGCCAGACGCGAGCCGGCTTGGTTTGCTCGCCACTCTGGCAGACCCGAGCTAGCGTGGCTTGCTCGCCACATGGGCGGATGTGAGCCAGCATGGCTCACTCTCCACTTGGGCAGACGCGAGCCAGCGTGGCTCGCTCGCCACTCCCATGTTGTCACATAGTTCCTGTAGGGCCACGACGAGTAGGCGGGAACTAGTGGCGGGCTCGAAAATCGAAGCGTTAGGGCACATTTTTGCTATCTGCACACTTTCCCATTGATGGGACGTTTTACCGCCCATTCTCTTTCTAAAAATAGGCCACGACCCTTCTTCCCACCTACCATATTTAAAACCCTCAGCGTCTTCTCTACTCCTGCGATTCTTGGCCCGACTCATTTCACAAGAACTTTAGTGTCCTGCCCGACTAAATGTTTGCATGATGGGAGGCAGTGGTGGCGATCCCGAGTGGAGATGCAAGTGCGCTTGGACCTTTTTTGACTACCCCTTCTTCTCTGCCACCCTCGTCGAGAGAGAGTTCCTCACAGTGGTCTGTGACTTCATCCCGCCCGGTTTTGAGGCGAGGCGACCCAGAGAGGAGGAGAAGTCAACGACCTTTCTGACATCGAGCTCGCCATCCCCATCGCTCACTTTGATGCGGGCCTACGGCTTCCCCTATGGCCCGAGGTCCGGCAAATATTGAAGTACTTTGGGGTCATCCTGGACTAGCTGACCCATAACTCGGTAGCTGTCGTGGTCGGGTTTGCCTGCTTCCTACGGGAAGAGCGGATCGAGTTTAGCCTTGCGGTCTTCCGCAAGTTGTTCTCCTTCCGGGCTAATAAGGATGGCACCGCATACTTCTCTAGCAACTACGTCAAGGTGTGGGAGACAGTAAACAAGAGCCACAACTGGCTCCGGAAGTTCGACTTTGTCAAGGGCAACTTCGACAATGTACCATTCTCGCCGGTCCAACTCAGCGAGATGAGTTACTGCCCACCTAGCTTGGGGGGCCATGAAGCCGAGCTTTGCGGGTTCTTCCAGGGGAAGAACTTCGAGGTCGTGTTCCTTCGAAGGAACGCCGATTCCCTTGTATCCATCCCGCATGGGGTAGGTAAGCTACTCGCACTCGATCCTTTTTTACTTAACCATTCTTCTTTGCTGTTCTAGCACTCTAACTGCAGGTGATCGGGACCTCCCCCTGCACCCTCCTTATGAGAGTGTGTGAGCTGCTCTTAGTGAGCTTGCTCATGCCGAGGCGACCGCTACCATGCATCACGAGATCCCGGCCCTCGCCTCCTAGAAGCAGGTCACCCACAAACAGCCTCCTCCGCAGCCGCCATCCAAGAAGTCGAAGACCGTGGGCGGCGCACCTTCAGCATCCCGGTAGAAAGGCAAAGCTCTGACGAGCCAACAACCTGAAGCGGCCGCCACCGTGGGTGCTTCGATCGGAGGGCCTCCCGGCAAGGCGGCCGACACTTCCAAGCCGCGAGAGCAGGCGTCCGCCAACAAGCCAAAACTTAGGGGGAACCGCAACTTTGACGATGATGAGCGGCACCTGGATGAGCTCGACAAGCACCTCCTTCAATGGGACCAAGGGGAGAACCGTGCGTCAATCTCCACCCTGTTGCCGAGCTGGCTAGAGTAGGACACCACCAGCGTGGAGGCCTATGCCTTCTCCTTTGGCTTATATGTGCAGGAGGACATCACAGTCTTCGACTAGTAGACCACGAGGGCACTCGTGCACGAGAGCATGTGGGCCCAGCTAAGCGGCCTAGTGCTGGCCCATATGGTTGGCCGTCGGTGCGTGAAGATGGAGGGGAATTCTGCCTCGCTCCAGAAGCTCGCCGATGACAAGGAAGAGGCTCGTTGCCTCGCGCCGGAGGAAGTAGAGCACCAGCAGAAGCGGGCGAATGCGGCCGACGCAGTTCTCGCCGAATACCTGGGGGGTGGTAAGTCCTAAACCTTGGAACAAGATGAATCTCTTAAGGATTTCCTTACTTAAAATTTTTGTTTCTTATCACAGAATGAGGCGATGGCCAAGCGCCTCGACCTTCAAATCGCCACCCTCGAGAAGGAGAATGAGGCGTTGCAGGTGTAGGTGCGAGAACTAGAAGCCGTAGCTCCCTCGCCGCCCTCCAGCAGCAGCTGCCGGCTCACCCACTACTCTGAATATGAGCTGGAGGAGATGATGCTGAAGAAGGCTGCCAAGGCCATGACGTTTACCCTCCAGACCATGCAGCGAGTCGTCTTAATGAAGAGCGAAGGCGTGGGGCTCTCGCCGGGGATGTGGTCCCAGAGCTTTTTCTTTTGGTCCCAAAGCCGGGCAACGAGTCCTTCCAACCCCTTTGGGAGAGCTCGCTGCCCGAGAGCCCGCCTCGCTGAAACCCTATGCCGCACTTCTCTCTTCTCTTTTTTTTGTAATCCATGTATTTTCCTTTGTTATTGCTATAATGTACATGCGGGCGGAGTCCCCTTCCTTATAATCTTTTGAGTTTAATACATGTTACTTTTTTAGAAATGACATCCATTGCTTTCTTGTAGTGCTTTCCTTTCTTTTTGCATACTCGTGACCCGGCTCAGCCTCCTGCTCGCCTCCTATGAACCCATGCCCTGCTAGTGAGATCACGCAGTTCTCGGTGACTTAGTTTAGAAAATTGATAAGACCTTAGGTAGTCGGTCCACGAGCGGTGATCCGCTGCCTTTACTCAGAGAGCTTCCCCACGGTGCTCGCGAGACATAGGTATAGGGGTCTCTAATCCCGCACCCTGAGTGCTTGGCCTGTGCGAGCCGGGACCCATCTGCCGAGACTTGAAGGCTTGCGAGTGCCTCGCGCAATTGACCCTTGCAACCCGGGTCGCCCTACTTGGACTGAAGATGTTCATTGATTGGGAGCGGAGAGAGCAAGCTCGTCAGGAGGGACAAGACCCAGTTCACCCGGAGGGGCGAGGTCCAGCTCACCAGGAGGGGCGAGACCTAGCTCGCCTAAAGGGGCGAGACTCAGCTCGCCAGAGGGCTATGCCGAGAGGGCTATGCCAAGAGGGTTATGCCAAGAGGGTAGACTCTTTCGAGTGATATCCAACCCTACCAGCTAGTGGGAGTCTGGTAGCGGGATTTGCTCGGGGTCTGGGTAGGCACCATCGAGTGATATTTAACCCTGCCAGCTAGTGGGAGCCTTGCAGCGGGATCTGCTCGGGTTCCGGGTAGACATCATCGAATAACATCCAACCTTGCCAGGTAGTGTGAGCCTGATACCAGGATCTGGTTGGGGTCTGGGTAGACACCGTCGAGTGACATCCATCCCTGGCAGTGGGATCTGCTCGGGTTCTGGGTAGACACCATCGAGTGACATCCAGCCCAACTAGGTAGTTGGTGCCTGGCAGCGAGATCTACTGAGGGTCGGGGTAGACACCATCGAGTGACACCCATCCGTGCCAGCTAGTGGGAGCCTGGCAGCGGGATCTGCTCGGGGTCTGGGTAGACACCATCGAGTGACATCCAGCCCTGCCAGTTAGTGGGAGTCTGGCAACGGGATCTGCTCGAGTTCTGGGTAGACACCATCGAGTGACATCCAACCCTGTCAACTAGTGGGAGCCTGGTAGTGGGATCTTCTTAGGGTCTGGGTAGACAGCATCGAGTGACATCCAGTCCTATCAACTAGTGGGAGCTTGGCAGCGAGATCTTCTCGGGGTCTGGGTAGACACCATCGAGTGACATCAAGCCCTGCCAGCTAGTGGGAGCCTGGCAACGGGATCTTCTCGGGGTCGGGTAGACACCGTTGAGTGACATCAAGCCTTGTCAGCTAGTGGGAGCCGAGCAGCGGGATCTGCTTGGGGTCAACCTAATGTACACTTCGCCCATTCATACAATTCACTGTAGAAAGTCTGGAATTTTAAGAAATTTCATACTATAAAAAGATGTTACGTACATGATTCAAGGATAGAAATGCTTCAGGTCATCACCACTCCAAGTGTGATTTAGGGTCTTGCCCTTGATATTCTGGAGGCGATACCGCCTGACTTCAATGCTTCCTTAACAAAAAATAGACCCTCCCAATTTGGATTGAGTTTTCCTACAACAGCTGATCTTCTTGCGGCATCTACCTTTTTCAGGACCAAGTCCCCTTCCGCAAACTGTTTGATTCTAACGTGTTTTTCAAAATGCTTGGCCATCCTCCATTTAATTTCTTCTTTCCTGACGGCAGCCACATCCCGTAGTTTCTCTGTCAGGTCCAAGGAGAGTCGAAGCTCCCTCTCGTTCTCGACCCTCCATTCTTCTCCTATTTAACTTAACAAATTTTAAAAAATTTCAAAATAATTTTACAAAGACAAATCATAAGGATTACAAAAAATTAACATGCATATAACATAAAATGAACACAAATTAAATTGAAAAAGGACGAAAATATGAGAGGCAACTAAATATATGAGAATTTAGAACGAAGTTCATAACATCCCAACATAGTTCTCAAAATTTATACCTTCAGAATATAGTTGCATACACATATCTTGACCGACTGTCAGCATATTTTGTTAGCAGATTCAGAAATAATTAACTCAAGTAGAAAACTATATAGCTTATTAAGCAGCTTGTAATTTATCAATTATGAGTATTGTCTTAGACTTTGGTGTCTCCAATAATCAGGTTTGCCTTTAAGAAATTCCTAAACAGAAATTAACCTTTCCCGATATTTCTGAGCATAGTGATCTACCTCATTCAGATTTATCTTTCTTTTCACTAGTTCACCAATATCTCTTTTAATTTCTTCCATTTCACCTATCAAATTTACAACACTTTTGCCTTTGATATGCCTTGATGCAACATCAAGATTTTGCTTCTTTGATCTTCTATCAGCTGGATGTTGTGGTAATGGAATAAAAGGAATATTGTATGTGCCCCTGCTCATACAAAGTGCATCTAAATCTTTTAGAGGGATGTGAATAACTTGTGGCATAAAGAATAAAGTAGAACTACTGCTTCCTTCACATGTTTTAAAAATTTCTTCAATTTGCTGATTTGAAGATTGTAAAATCTCTTCAGTTGGTTGAATATTGTCTATGTTAGATCGCTTCATTTTCTTTGACGATTGTAATTCCTTTATCTTTGAAATGTATTTAACTTTAACTGCTCTTTTAGAAAATATCAAAGTGTTTTCTTCCTGCTCATTATCATTGATCTACCCTGGATGAGCAGATACTGCCCCCTGAGTCTATGTAACCTTCTGTTCTGTGTTATCAATAATTGATTCTTTGACCTCCCCTTGGCTTGATGCAGACTCTAGTTCAAGTCGTGCTAATACATTTTCATTTCCAGCAATCGTAAGTGGATTCGGTCCATGCAAGGATGATGTAACTTCATCTAAATCTTCTTCCTCGTCCCGAATCTCCACATTCTTGACCTCATAAGCAAAGGAGATTATGAATGATCTGGTAATGTTGGAAGAAGAAATCTTTACCTACAGAAACTACACTGAAGCAGTAATCAAATCTAGCTGAGAATGTTTATCATCCATTGTAATTTGTATCTGGGAAGCATGTTCTTTAAGCATAGAGGATAAGATAGAAGTGACAAATTCTACTACTTGAGTGATAGTAGTTGAAGAAATCTCTGAGTATAGACCTAGTGTATTAATATCAGTAGGTATTGAGTGTAATGTTATGTCAATCTGAGCTTCTTGATCAATTGATTCAATTAGCAATATAGATTCCTTTGGAATGGATGGAATTGACACATCATTATTGGATGAAAAAGTAACATTTTGTAGAGAAGATGAAGGTGTGGACTCCTTTTGAGATTCAGATTTAGCAATTTGTCTAGTCCATTTTGAGAAAATAGCATTTGATAACTTCTTTCCTGGAGGTATCAGTATTCCCTTGGATATGCATAGATGTTGAAAATTTTTCCGCAGAACTTGATACATTATAGTCATGTAAGCATTCTTTTTTTGTTTATATTTATATCCAATAAGTTTTATCAACCTTTCTCACCAATTGACCTTCTTTCTTTTTGTGTAGAAATCATTCCAATCAATGATTCATCATCGTCGCATTGAACACTTGTAACAAACTCAACAAGTGTTGTCTCAAATAGTCTACATCGAGATGAGATAAGCTTATTAAGACTAGAATAAGTTATTAGTTTGAGAATTCATTGGAACTTTACAGATGCTACACTGAAAGATTCAAGATCAACGCTGAACCCTGAATTTGTCTTGGGCGCCATTACAAAAACCTATAAGAATTTCTTGACAAAGAAAAAGAGATGGTAGAAACAGAATAAACGAGCGAGGAAGACAAAGAGTTTTAAATAGTCTATTTAATTGAATCTGATATATATAAACAAGAAGGGCATCGACAAATTAGGGAGTTCTATTCAACGTAACTTAGATATCGACATTATGTTTACTAGAATTCAACTTTACCTCAAGTTTTCTTTATCAGACATTTTAATGCTGCAAACATTTATCCAAATAAAAACTCTTTGTCATCATCTTTCTAGAATATGTTTATAATAAAGAAAGTGATATTATGTCGATTTATATTCGACGTAACTTTAAATGTGTTACTAAAATATTTGGTTATATAATGTATATTCTTTAAAGACGATTATATCAACTGTCATGCTTTGAACCTTTACATCTGTCTAGTTTCCATGGCTTATCCATCATGCACACACAATTTAAAAGTTAATTGGAACCTAGGTTTCCTTGGGTCCATTGCTTCTTCTACCATTGAAAGGATAATAATAGTATATAATGGTCTGTTATAATACCCATTAGGATGGAATATTAATGGCATATCTATCCAGCAACTTTTAGTATTTTGACATTCTCTTAAACAATTAGTACATTCAAGTCCATGATAGTTTTCTTGATTATATTGAAATGAAGTAGATTTTTTATTAAACCTGTGTTGACCATATTTCGACGCATGTGCTAAGTTACGTTGATATTCAGTCGATGTATATTTTCAGTTGAGTAGATTTTTGAAGTTCAAAGATTGTATAGACTTCCTTTTTGTAAACATTTCATTATTTCCTATTCTAATAATAACTTTACCATCCTTATTTCTATCTAAAGCTATTGAATTATTAAATATTGGAATACTAAGAATTTTATTAGTTTTTGCTAGTTAGATTGTCATTTTTGAGAGAGTATTTTTTTTTGTCTATTTTTCAATTATGGGTTTGTAATATTAATTTCTTTTTGTGAAGAGGTTTTCCAAAGTTTTTACCCTTTTTAAATTTTTTGATAGTTTATATTTTTTGCAGTTAATTTAGTTCTTTATTTTTTCTAATTTTCCTTGACCAACTCTAAGCATGTAGTTTTTGTAATAATGATTATTTTTTAGTTCATCTAATCCTTTTCGTAAATGTTCAATCATCAATATAGAAACTAATTGACCCTTATAAAATTCTTTAAAAAATAGTATAAATTATGCAAAAGAAAAATCAATATTATCAAAACAATTTACCTGATTTTCTTTTGTGTTTGAATTTGATTTTAGAGCCATCAAGCATGTTTCTTCAGCATCAGCTTCTCTTTCACATCCTGATGAAGAACTTGACTTAGAACTAGTATCACTCCAGGTTTCTGCTATAAAACCTTTCCCCTTTTTCTTGTCTTTTCTTTTCTGAAATTTCTTCTGATTCTTTTTATTTTGTTTATCCTTTTGTTAATCTAGAAATTCTGTTGGTATATGTTCATATTTTCTACATGTAAAGCAGATTATCTTCTAATTAGGATTCTTATCAAACATATGTTTACCCATATTTCTATCCCTTCTTCTAGAGCTTTTTAACTTTATCCATCTTCAAAATCTCCTTGCCAGAAGGTTGAATATCTCTTATTCTGATACAGATGGTTCATCTCCAGTGACCTTGAAAGAAATTGATTTTTTTTGGTGTAATGACAATTTTAATTGCTTCTATCTCAGCTCTAGTTCTCATAAGTTGTTCATATAACTTAAGTTTTTCTAGTAATGTATCTGTTGTAATTTATCTATGACACTTTATTTCTCTAATAGCTCATATCCTTAGATCTCATGTACTTGGGAAACACATGAGTAACTTATCATTTATCTCAGTAAGAGATATATCTTTACCAAACCCTTTCAGATCATTTATAATCATACTGTATATATCATTCACTTCAGCTACTGACTCTTCAGCTTTATTTTGGAAATTTTCATATTGAGAGATTAAGGGTGATCTTCTATTTTGTCTCTCATATGATCTTTCATCAATAATATTTGAAAGTGATTCTCAAATTTTTTTTGTTGATTGATAATTTGTAACCTTTTGAAACACATTATCAAACATGGTTGAGACTAGTATATTCATAGCTTTTGCATCCCAATCTTTTATTCTCTTTTCCATATCTGACCATTCACCTCTTGGTACAGGCTTTGCAGTTATATTTTCCTTTGTATCCTTCCTATATGACATTAATGGTCCTGTCAAAATTGATTCAAATATACCTTCATCAATAAAATTCATATATAATCTAATTCTGGTTTTTTAGAGTGTAAACTTTTAAAGATTACAAACTAGTGGTCTAGTAGATGCAAATCCTTTGAATGTATTTGAATTTTTTTTTTTGAAAAATTCAAAGAAAATATACTGATACAACTGATATGATATTTTGATCAAGGTGTTAATATTTTATTGATTAATCTTCTCTAGATTAACCTTTTAATAATCAACCTCTGTCAGATACCAATTGAAATGGGAAAAAGTTGCTAAATACCTCAAAGTTTTCTCTAAAGGGGGTGAATAAAGATTAAAATTTTGTTTCAAAACTAAAATTAATTCACAAAATTTACATGTACTTCAGCTATCAACCAGAAATAGACGCTTTTAAATAAGATAAACACAGATAAATGCAAAGTCACAAAAGACACAAAAATTATAGTAGTTCCCCAAAATCTGGGTACATCCATTCTTCTACCCCCTTGGTAGAAATTTACTATCACAGTGCATGAGTCTTTTGATCAAGAGTCTCTCAGAACCAAACACCAGATATTTTTATAAGGAGATCTTGAACCAATACAAACAGAGTCTTTTCTCATGGAGACTCTCAGAACCTCTAACTGAATCATTTAAAGAGGGATTTTTGTTCATAAATTGAAAATGATAATTAAATTAAAAAATTATTGAAGATCTGTGGATAAAATGATCTTCATGATGAGTTCTCTCAATAGAATCCTGAGGACTGTATGACACTAAGTGAATCTAAAATCTTTAATCTGATGAATCTTTGAATAAGAAAGCCTCAAAGATTATAAGCCCTTAATCCAGATTTCTCCTTAATCTCCACTAAATCTAATGCAACAATTGTTTTGCTCTTAAGAAGAAGAAGAACCGATTCTCTATAGATTCAACAATAAGATGATAATCGGCTAATTCAAGGAAGAACTACAAATTAAGATGATAATCTTCCTATCTTATCTTGGTTGAAATCTATCTCTCAAAAACTTCTATCTGATGTGAATATGATGATCGTTGTTATTTATAAATGTTCATGTGTATCTCTCTTTCTCTCTCTCTCTCTCTCTCTCTCTCTCTCTCTCTCTCTCTCTCTATATATATATATATATATATATATATATATATATATATATAGTTGATAAACCACCTCTTCCAACGCCTCCAAGAATCATATATAACAATCAAACCTTTCTTAAAGCAATTCTAATTTAATCCTCAAAATAATTCTCATTTAGAAGATTAATGTATGTAACATCGAGTTTATATAGACGTAACATCGAATTCTGGATTCATTCAGACAACCTGTCAATTAAGTTTTGTAATCGACATTACGTCGATTTTATATCAGAGTATGCGTCGACTTGATCATTTAGTTAACACTGACTTACTATTTTTAGTTACTCTGACTTGTACTCGAACTCGTGTCAACTTCTGGTCGAAGTTGCGTCGACTTCTAGTCGAAGTTGCATCAACTTCTGGTCGAAGTGGCGTCGACTTCGAGACGACGCATGTTGACATTTCATGACTTTTATCTTAAATTCAGTGTGTCTTTCTTATGTCTTTTATACCAATATCACCCTAGGACTTCTAATACCATAGTACTCTCTCTATACATCATGCATAAGTAATAGAAAAAAGATATAAAATCACTTAAAAGTAATTTTGAAGGTAAATCATAAGGGTTTTTCCCAACACGATGACTACTCCTAATCATAGCCACGAATGAATTGGGATCAGAGTTGTCGACCACCATGTTCGCCACATTTTGTAGGGCTTTCTCCTTTTTCTTCTTCGGACCCTTGCATTTAGCAACCCAGTGAGCCCACTTGCCGCAATTGTGGCACTTGCCCTTCTTCCTTTTGAGAGAAGGCTTTTTGACCGCCAACTGCGCAGAGGTATCACCCTTAGGTGTCGGGGGCTTCTGAGAAGGCTTGTTGGGTAAAGAAACAAAGGTGATAGTGTGTGAGGGGTGAGCAACTTGCTCCAAGCTTTTCCCAATAATATTTTGGTCCTTAATGTGGATGTATCTTTTGAGTTCATCCAGAGTGATCTTCACATTTAGTCTGTGCATTTCAATCTTGAAGGCAAGCCACTTAGAAGACAACTTGATTAGAATCAGATACACAAATAAATTGTCGGTCATCTTTGATTGATCATCCTCCAGCTTGAGACGCAATTTTTCTAGGTCTATGATTTGTGAGGTGATTGACGAGTTTGCTTTGAACCTGAAATTGAAGAACTTCTCTCCAATGAGCGACTTTGATAGTCCCTCCTCATTTTGGAAATGTGCGTTCAAGTGATCCCAAATCTCTTTTGTAGATTTATAAGGGTTGTAGGTGAAGGCGAGACGAGGATTCAGTGCGTTTAGGAGATAGTCCCTATAGAAATTCTCATCCTTGTCCCATTGGTATTCGTCTAATTCCTCGCAGGTACTGGCGAAATCAGTCTGAACGGTATAAAAAATTTCTCATTACTTCATTCATATTTGGACTTATATTTTCCAATTGAGGAAGTCAGAGGCATCAAAAATTGCAATTTGATGTCATTGAGCGCACTTTTCTTCGACATCTCGAATTTGTCAGAATAAAAAAACTAGTAAGAATTCACCTGATCTGTGCGGAGATGACCCAGTGTCTTCAAATACAATCCAGTAAAGTCATTTTTACTCCTCTTCGGCTAAGAACAATCGCCAAAGACTAGATCTAAGCACAACTCCACAAGTCACATCTTCCGCAACTAAAAGAAAATCCAAGGACCAAACAACTGAAGGAAGGCCAAGAGTGCTCTGCTTCATTGAATTTTTTAGCAACTAATGGTGGGCTTCCTGGATTTTGAGACAACTTCAGCCTAGAAGAATCACAGAATTCCAACATTAATCTCGGTGGCAGAGAAAACCTCCTTCATCTCACACAACTATGCTGAATCTAAAAAACAAGGTGAGGTGGAGACCTCAGGAGGTTCGTCTTCAAGATCTGCTGGCAAAAAAATATCAGGATGATCTGACAATTTTTTTTCGGTAATCACAATAAATCTGGATTTTAGATTGGCAGAGATGGCGATCATAAAAATCCTCCAAACTACCTCCAAACTGTGAGAAAATCTAAATAACAAGCTCTTCATTTCACCAAAAGGTTAAGTTACATGAGTATGACCCTCTATTTATAGGGAGAAGAGAAAGAAGGGATATACAACAAACGATGTGGGACTAAAATATAACATGCAAACAAGCAGTTTAAATTTTAATCCACTAAAACTAGGTGGATAGACAGACTATCTACTCCACACAGATATCCGCTGATCTCTACTACTTAGCCCACTGGCGCCGATCTCTATCAGCAGTCCACTTCATATAAGTGGATAACTGCATAAATCTGCCAAACTTAAGGATCTCAGCTCCTTTGATCATCAGACCGCAACAGAGCCTCTATCCATAACTTAAGCTACTCCTCTGATTGCGGCCTCTATCTGCAGTGACTTCAATCTTCTGTCAGCTAAACCTGCAACAGTGGATATAACAAGCCTTCTTATATAACTAATGAAGCAGCCTCAATGATCCCAGGATGGCAAGACCTCTAATTAGTCTGCTAGAGGCAGTCCACGAGACTGATGGAACCAGTCTGCTAGAGGCAGTCTGCAAGACTGGTGGAACTAGTCTGCCAGAGACAGTCCGTAAGACTGCTGGAACCAATCCGTTAGAGGCAGTCTGTAAGACTGCTGGAACTAGTCTACTAGAGGCAGTCCACCACTATCAATCTGCCAGACTACTTGGGCTAAGCCGTCAGACCACCAAACATCCAAGCTGCCTGGACCAACCCGCTAGTCTGCCAAACTCACAAAATCTAACTCTCCCCCTCAAGTTGGAGCATATATGTCAACCATGCCCAGCTTTTCACAGACATCTGAAAGAGAAGAGGGCACTGGTTTGGTAAAGACGTATGCAAGCTCTTTGTTAGAAGTGATGAAAGAAGTACATATTTGATTCTTCAAAATTTCTTCTCTGACGAAGTGGCAGTTAACTTCAATGTGTTTTGTCCTCTCATGAAAAATTGGATTCCTTGATATATGTATAGCATCCTGGTTGTCAAAAAACATCGATAAAGGATTGTCATATCTCTTTCCTAAGTCAAGCATAAGGGCACACAACCATTTAAACTTGCAAGTGGCCGATGTCATGCTTCGGTACTCACCTTCAACACTTGATCATGACACAACACACTGTTTATTACTTCTCCAGCTGACAAGATTTCCTCCTACAAAAGTGCAAAATCCAGATGTAGATTTTCTATCTTCTTTTTTGTCAGCATAGCTAGCATCAAAATATGCTTCAACCTTTAGATATTTATGTTTCGAAACAATAACCCCTTCCCTGAAGACCATTTCACATACTCTAGAATTTTTAAGGCGGAATGAAGATAACATTCTTTGGGAGCTTGCATAAACTAACTAACCTTCCCTACTGCATAACAAATATCAGGTCTAATAACAGTCAGATAAATGAGTTTTCCCATTAGTCGTCTATACATAGTACTATCTAAAATAAGTAGTAAATGCTCCGTCCAACTCTTATCATCACCGACAGGTATAAGATAACGAACATGTATTGACCCAAGAAGACCAGTTTCTTTCAAAAGACCTAATGCATACTTCCGTTGTGAGAGCACCATAGAGTTGTTTTTTCGCAGGATTTTTATTCCCAGGGAGTACTTAGGAGAGCTCATATCCTTTGTAACAAAATGTTGTCAAAGGTGTTCCTTTGCTAGATCAATTCCTTTCTTATCATCATTAGTAAGAAGAATATCATCCACATTGACAGCAAGAACCATAAGCCATTTAGTAGTCTCACGAATAAAAATAAAGTGATCAACAGAACTCTGATTAAAGCCAACAAGAGAGATAAGCTTGATGAACTTGTTGAATCAGGCTCGTGAGTTGTGCTTTACACCATAAATTGCCTTCCGTAACTTGCATACCTCAGACTCCCCCAGAGCAACATACCCAAAAGGTTGCTCTATATAAACTACTTCTTATAGATCATCATACAGGAAGGCATTTTTCATATCTAACTGATACATCTCTCAACTTTTGTTAACTACTACAAAAATAGTGCTGATGTGAGCAACTAGAGAGAAGGTATCAAAAAAATCCACGCCATATGTTTGAGTAAAGCCTTTGGCAACAAGCCTAGCCTTATAGTGGTCAATAGTGCCATCCGGATGAAACTTGATGACAAATACCCACCGACAGACAACCACATCCACGCCTAGAGGAGTAAGGACAAGAGTCCAAGTTCCCCTTTAGGTTAAAGTCTTTATTTCTTCATCCATTGTAGCTTTCCAATATGGAACAACAAGAGCCTCCTGATAGTTAACTAGGACATCATTTGCCGAGAGAGCAAGAGCAAATATCCTTCTATCTAGGGGTAGAAAAGCATAAAACACAACATCATGAATGGAGTGTTTAGTGCAAGTCTTAATCCCCTTCCATAGAGCAATAGGAAGGTCAAGATCCGACTTGTCTTCAATAGTAGATCCATCCGTCAGAGAGATTACTAGCTCGTGAACTATCAGCAATGGATCCAAAGGCAGGGGAGAATCAAAAGACAGGCAAAAACAAAGGAACTAGTATGGGAAGAGGAGATAAAGGCGTAGAAGGCGGAATAGACGCAGGTGAAGGTCTAAAAATAATATGAAGAGATGGTGAAATATCAGATGGTGAGAGAGTAGAAGCTCGAGAAAAAATATGACATATTTTCAAATAGCGTAACATCAGCAGAAACATACTATTTCCTGAGCAGGGGATCAAAGCACCGATACCTCCTTTGGGTCAGATAATAGCCCAGGAAGATGCGCTTTACCGAGCGAGGTGAAAGTTTGTCACGACCAGGAGAAGGAGAATGCACAAACATTGTGCAACCAAAAACATAGAGAGATAAAGAAAAAAGTTTAACTCCTAGATGTTAAAAGGAGTATGGGTTATCACTCTAAATAACCGATTAGGGAATACAGCTGATGAGATAGCAAGAATAAAGCACGACATGTCCCCAATACGATCGGGGAACATTCATTTGTGTGAGAAGGGTGCGAGTAACATCTAGGAGATGTCAATTTTGGCGCTCAGCAACCCCATTTTGTTGAGATGTGTAGGGACAACTAATTTGATGAATTATGCCCCCAATGTATGCAAAATTGGAAAATTGTTGACTAAGATATTCTCGAGCATTATTAGTTCGAAGAACTTTAAGAGAAACATCAGATTGAGTTTATATCTTATTATAAAATGTAGTGACCATAGAATAAAGTTCAAAACATTTTTTTAATAGATATAGCTAAGTACATTGAGAGAAATCATCAATAAATGTAACAAAATATAAACTTCCCCTACAAACAGACTTAATAGGTGCAGGACCCCAAATATCCAAATGAACAAGTTCAAAAGAATGAGAAGAACTATGTCCTTGTCTTACTGGAAAGGAAGAATGATGATGTTTTCCAAGTTGAAATGCCTCACAGTTCAAAGAGGACTCCTCCTAAGAAAAATCAGGTAGGAGTTGGTAAATAAGATGAGAAGGAGGATGACTAAGGTGAAGATGTCATTGTAGAAGAGAAGTGGAGAAAGTAGTGACATTGTCAAAGAAGAAGAGCACTTTGCTTTCAGTCTCAGTAGCAATCTTTTTCTTGGAGTGTGGATCCTAAAAATAATAAGTAGTAGATATAAAGGTAATCATGTAGTTTAGTTGTTTACATAGAGCAGGAATAGAGAGTAAATTACACAGGAAATACTTGATGTAAAGTGTGTCCTCAAGCCGCAAAGTCAGAGTGACACAGACTGTACAAGTCCCACATACGGGAGATAGATTATCATCCACAAAAAAAACTGGAGGAGACCATTTATGCTTGTCCAAGCAATAGAATAAACTAGGATCACTTGCCATATGATAAGTAGCTCCCAAATCAATTAGCCACTTACCCTGAGTGACTATATTAGCACTGGCAGAAGAAGAGGCAAGGGACGTGGACTTCTTTTTGTTGTCTCCCGCAGATGGGTGAAGATGAGGATATTTAGACCAGCAATGATCAATAAGATGACCCATCTTGCCACAATGAGAGCAAACATTACGAGACACACTACACCCACCAGAATGGACTCTACAGCCACTAGAATTACCAGAGCAAACCTGAAGAGTAAAGGTGTTAGGATGAGGTGAAAAGGCAAACAGAGAGAGGTAAAGACGAGTGGCAACAACTTCAATACATGCAGCAATAGCAGCAAGGGTAGGATAATAAACTTCGCCAAACAATAACAGTAGCAGCATAGGTGGAAGATAACACACAACCAGAAGTTCTTGGATGTGATTGTGCTGCCCATCTAGATCAGTGGAGAACGGACGTTGCTGCAGAATTTCAGTACTGAGAGCTTGCAACTCCTGATAAGTACCAGCAAAAGTCAAAGTAGGGCGGGCAAACATATCAAAATATAATGTGTAAATACGCGAAGTTTGAGCGCCTTTAGAATACAGAGCAGCAATATGAGTCCAAGCCACTTTAACTATCTCATCATGTCGAATGATAGGTAGGCACTCATCAGGGAGGCTATTAGCAAGCCACGTCCTAACCAAAGCATCATTGGCATCCCAATCATCAAAGGCAGCATACCCTTGAGCTGGAGGATCATCAGTAAGATGATGGCATTTGCGTTGAGATCTCAGCAAGAACACAAACGAAACACTTCAGTGTAGATAATTCAGACTAGTAAACTTAGAAGCAGTTCCAAGATTTTCAGACGGAGTGGAAACAGTAGGTGCGGTTTGAGAAAAGAAGCTGATAAAGTGGAAGAATATTCGACATTCACCATGAAGAGGGCGGATAGAAAAAAGAGTCTGCGCGGTTTGAATGAGCAAAGCGGGCGTTAAAAAACGTGTTCGCAGAATCTGCATAAAAGCAAGACGAGCGGTCAGAAAATCGGAACCCGCAAGAATCACAGAAGAGCAAGGCGGGCGATTAGAAAACTGGAGTCCGCAAGGATCGGATTTCCTCTGAATCATGTGAGAAAATATAAATAACAAGCTCTTCATTTCACCAAAAGGTTAAGTTACATGAGTATGACCCCCTATTTATTGGGAGATGAGACAGAAGGGATATACAACAGACGATGTGGGACTAAAATACAACATGCAAACAAACATTTAAAATTTCAGTCCGCTACAACCAGGCGGACAGACAGACTGTCCACTCCACACATGTATCTGTCGGTCTCTACTACTTAGCCAGTTGTCGCCGATCTCTATCAACAGTCTGCTCCATAAAAGCAAATAGCCGCATAAATCTGCCAATCTTCAGGACGTCGGCTCCCTTGATCATCAGGCCACAACAGAGCCTATATCCGCAACTTCAGCTGCTCCTCAGACCGCGGCCTCTATCCGCAGCGACTACAATCTTTTGTCAGCTAAACTCGTAATAGCGGATAGAACCAGCCTTCGTATACAACTAAGGAAGCAGCCTCAATGATCCCAGGATGGCAAGACCTTTGACCAGTCTGCCAGAGGCAGTCCGCAAGACTGCTAGAACCAGTCTGCTAGAGGAAATCTGCAAGACTGCTGGAACCAGTCCGTCAGAGACAGTTCGCAAGATTTCTTGAACTAGTCCGCCAGAGGCAGTCCGCCACTATCAATCCTCCAGATCGCTTGGACTAATCCGTCAGACCGCCGAATCTACAGATCGCCTGGACCATGTTGCCAGTCCGCCAAACTCACAAAATCTAACACAGACAAGGCACAAGGGCCAGATCCTCCCCTACCGGCGACGGCGGAGGCTGAATCTCAGATTGTATATGCCAGATCTGGCAACTTTCCTCCTGGCCTACTGCGGTGTTTAAGAAGCGACGAGATCATGCCTCGTAAACTGGATTTGAAACTAGATCTTGATCCCAACGTCGATCTTTTGTTTCTCGGCGAAAATAGATCAAGTAGCAACGGGGTGCGAGTTCTTCTTCGCGAACAGAAGCGGAGACCGGATTAAGGCACTGTTTTTCTCCTCCGATCTAAGAAAACGAGAACGGAAAAACTATTGTAGATCGGTGACGAGGCGATTAACTTTCCGTCTGATCGATCTCCTTCAAGCGGCGGTTATTTGATTTGTACTAGAGATGTGGTTTCTTCCTCTGATCGAGTGGCAAGGGGATGGATTTCTCCCTTCCGACGGTCAACCGAAGGAATGCAGATCAAGAGAGTTTTTCTCGGCGGCGGCTTATGGAAAACGAGAGTGGAAAACCGAACCAAAAATTATCTGGTGAATGTGAAGACTCGGCTCAAGATAGTCCACAATATCACATCAAATGTGGAATGACTATCTATAGTATCTTCAGCGTAGAGTCATGCCCTACAGTGACAGGAAACACAATGGGTTGTTCCGAGTCGGTCTTGACACGCGCGGACATATAGGTAATTCCCTAACAAAATACAGACGTGTACGACCAGATTTGCTCACGCACGAGTGATACATGTGTATACGTACGGAAAAATCTCTCTTAAAATGTAGAGTTCAGTGTTTTTAATTTTTTAGGATTTATGATTTAGGGTTTATGGCAGAGCTCGACCAGCTGAATTGAATTCAGACTATGGAACAATTATACAAAATTGTACGGAGATGAAATCTATTGGATCTTCAAAGATAAGAGATGCACAATCAGACCTCACAAATGATGGTCGCATCTTTGTTGAATCTCTTGGGAACAAAGATCAAAAATAACCAAGGAAAAATGCCAAAAAGAAATAAAACACAAGAGATTTAAGTGATTTAACAATCTGCCTACTACACCATGACATTAGGATTCTTCATAATATTTTTTTCAATTACAAAAAGAGATGCATGAAAACTCTTTTATACTTGAAATCTAGGACTACCAAGAAACAACAATGTACATCACGTACAATTCTTCTCTGAGTTGATAATTTTGCTTGCTTGCGGTACTTTCATCAGTTCATGGACATGGAGGGATGAATCCATTGTAAATTATTGAATAATCTATTCATTTAACATGGTAGAAGAATGATTTTTTTAAATTGTGCATACTTGGTATAAGAAGTGTTCAAAAAGACTGGGCCGGGGGCTCAACCCAGAAAAAGTCCGGCTAGTCTCGGCCTGGAAGAAGTCCAATCTGGCCCTAGGCTGGGCTAGGGGGTTTTACAAGGCCCCCATTTTGACTGGGTGCCCGGCCCGATGACGGGCCCAGGACAGGCCCGGATAAGCCCGGGCACCAGGCCTAGCGTGGGCCCAAAACCCCGACCAGCAGAAAATCCCGCCTCCTGGCGGGATTTCCTGAGAAACCCCGCCAACAGGGGGGAATTCCTGAGAAATCCGGCCAGCAGGGATTTCCATCCCACCTATTAAAATCTAATAGGTAGGATATTAATCCCGCCTATAAGAAGATTGGGTCAGCCCGGCCCGGCCCAGCCTTGAGGGCCTTACCAGAGCGCCTCCTTGAGAGGGGGCCCGAGCCTGGCCTGAGCCTGGCTCAAGACGGACCCGGTTGGCAAAAAGCCCGGACTTGATCGGCCCGATTCAGCTTGACCTGATCGGAGTTTTTAAACACACTACTTGGTAATTGAAACCTGCTTACGTTTGTCAATACTTATTTTGATAAAATAAATTGTGGCTAATCATTGGAAACATTGAATATTGTTTTTCTTGTATTTTTTTAACTTAGAAAACAGCCATATAATTTGTTATATTTTGGATACTGACAATTTATTTTAAATAAAAAGCTCACATATTCTTATCTTACATTCAAATATTCCTTACAAAAAAAAGTGTTTATGAAATTGTTATTATACGAACTTAATATAATGTGAACTGTGGGCACTCGGCAAAATCAGTGCCGTCGCCGCCGGCCTTGGGCTCTTCGGCCACCGGCCGCCCTGGGTTCGTTTGAGTCCCAAATCCAGCGTCGCTGTCGCCGGCCATGGCCGCTCGGGGTTCGTCGGCGACCACGCCGACGAACCCCGGGCGGCCGGCGGCCGGCGAGCCCCTGGCCGGCGGCGGCGGCGCTGGATTTGGGCACTCGACAAAACCAGCGCCGCCGCCGCCGGCCTTGAGCTCGCCGGCCACCGGCCGCCCGGCGTTCGTCGGCTGCCACGTCGATGAACCCCGAGCGGCCGGTGGTCGGCGAGCCCACGGCCCCCGGCGGCGGCGGTGGATTGTGCGGGGCCGTCGGATGCTTAGACGGAGGAGATTGATCGAGCGACATGAATTTACTGTGCGCATTGTGCGTACTTTTACAGTTCGCACAGAATCAATAATAAAACTAGAAGACATGATCTTTTATTTCATTAAAAAAGATTATAAAAGTTTGGTCTTTATGATGCTAAGATCGAGGCGATGAATAAAAATCAATTTTAATTTTTTATAGCAACCCTTCTCTAAATGGTCAGTTGACTTTAGCCTATCTATCTCTAGATGAGGCCTCGATCTGCCCCTAGATCTAGCTCTGGACCTAGTCGCCACTACCCGCGGCGAATTTCCCCTAAGTCTTGCAAGACTTAGGCTCTGTTTGGGGGACTTATTTTCACCGGTCAAGCGGTTACGACCGCATGAACCGGACCTTAATTAAGGTCCGGTTCATGCGGTCGTAACCGCTTGACCGGTGAAAATAAGTCCCCCCGAAACGGAGCCTTAATGGCTAATAGCCGCGGCGAATTCTGTTGAATTTTCTCAAGAAGCTCAACAAGAAAGTCTAAACACCAAATTAATATCTTTAGAACTATCCAGATCACAACTTGACCAAGCGGAAACCATGAAGTAACTCAATCAACCAAATGCAAAGACAAAGACAAGCAGATCATGTATATATCAATTTTCTTTACAGAGCGAGGTATACATAACGAGACATGATTTCGCCAGTACACTAGGGAAAGCAGAAAAAATACAAGTATCAATTCGGGCAGACAGAACACTGGAGTCCGCCGAGACCACCTGTCCGCAGAAGTCGCAGAGACCGGCCGAACTGTTGTTGAAGCCGAACTGAACAACGGAGTCCGCCGAGACCGCGAGGTCGTGCGGACACACTGTTATTCGCTGAACTACTGCTGCTGCCGAACTGGAGAACATATAGCCTAACCGCCGGGTCCGGCGGACAGGTTATTGAACTTGGAAAATTGAAGCATAGAGAAAACTGGTATGTTGGTACCCTAGTTTGATTTGAGTTTAGTCTTCTCCTTTTGTCCCTTGACCCAAGAAATATCTATGGTCAATGGTTAGTGGTCTAGCTGTAGAGTCCTCGCTTTTCCAGATGTAGAATTTGGTTAAGTAGTTTGTTCGTTCGACTATGGTCGAACGCCGCTCGACTATCGTCGACTAACTGTTCGACGATCGTCTATCAGTTGTTCGGCTTTCAGTCTGCGTTGATAGTTCGACTATCTGCTTGATAGTTCGACTATCTGGTTACTGTGATAGTTCGACTATCTGTTGATAGCTCGACTATCTGTTGGTTTGATAGTTCGACTATCTGCTTTGATAGTTCAACTATCTGATAGTTCGACTATCTGTTGATAGTTCGACTATCTAGTTGTCTGTGATAGTTCGACTATCTGTTGATAGTTCGACTATCTGTTTGTCTGTGATAGTTCGACTATCTGTTGATAGTTCGACTATCTGTTTCTCTTCTGATAGTTCGACTATCTGTTGATAGGTCGACTATCGGTTTTGCTTTGATAGTTCGACTATCTATTGATAGTTCGACTATCTGATAGCTCGACTATCTTCTGGTAGTTCGACTATCTGTTGTGATAGTTCGACTATCTTCTTTGATAGTTCGACTATCTGGATCGTTCGACTATCTGTCCAATAGTTCGACGATCTCCGTTCTTCGGTCGACGATCTCCGAGGGTCGTTCGACGTTTTCTGTGTGCCTTTATATTTTGTATTTATTTATTCTATTTAATAAATTAATATATTATCTGGCATGTTTATTTCAGTTGTTTTGTGATAATATTTCCAGGCAATATCTGCTCCATCCCTTTTGCCTGAGTCAAATCTTTTCAGATAAAGTTGTTTGTCTTATTAGTTGACATTGTATTTTACTTTATCTGCTGTCAGTCCTTTATAGCCGTTAGACTGAAAAGTCTCCCTTCTGCTATAAGGAGTTTGTCTCTGATGTGACTTTATTTAGTACCTTGATTATCAGATTGCTTCCCGCAGCTTCTTGGAAAAAGGTTTATCCCTTTATAAAATGTTTTGCTGCAGAGTTTGTTTGTCTTTGTGATATTTGCAGCCCAGGTTTCAAGTTTCAGAAGAAGACAAACAGTTCAAATTGAAAAGAGCCGTTGCTTGTTGCTACTATAAAAGGAATCCTTTGGAGAAGGATTTCAGCTAGCTAACCAGTTATTCTAAGAGTTATTCTATTAGCATTCAAGCTTTCATCAAGACCAAGTTTAACTGCTCTCAGCAATATTCATTCAATTGAGAAGTGTTAAGCTCTTCTGCTCTTCTTCAACTTGAGTTCTCCTGCCTCCAGGAAGTTCAGACTCAGAGTTCTTTTGAAGAAGAAGAAGACAGCTGCTTGAAGATTTCTATTTTATTATTTATTATCTTCTTGTAGTTTTTCCTTCAGAACTTTTTGAAGAGTTTTCTGCACTGAAGCAAGACTTCACCTGGACATCTTTTAGCCAGGGGGAGCCTTGATTCTTTAGAGCTTTCTAGCTCAGTGCAAGTCTTTGTGCTTCTCTAATCTTTTGTAAAATAGAGAAGACTTCTTAACCTTTTTCCCCCTCCTGTACAGGGTTATTACTCCCTTCAAAAGTATCCCTTGGTGGCAGGGCACCTGATCAAAAACCTGTTGTTGGTTTTTAGACACCTGATCAAAAGTCTAAAGGGTTTCTAGATCTATCTGAAGCAGATCTTGTGGTGGCAGGGCACCTGATCAAAAACCTGTAGTGGATTCCTACCTTGTTGGTAGAAGAGTGGACGTACCCAAGTTGTTTGGGGAACCACTTAAATTCCTTGTGTCGTCTGGATTGCCTTGTTTAATTTCTTGCATTGTAGCTATGATTAGATATAACTAGGTTTGCTAGTTGCTGATTAGGTTATCCAAGCCTTAACTGTAATTACAGTTAGCTTGTGTTTGTGCACAACACTTGTGTTAGGCTTTAGGGTTATTTCTATATCTATAATCTTTTCATTCCGCATTTCACTCCAAGGGAGTTGGGTAGACTATTAAGTTTTGTCTAGTGCAAAATTTGATAACTCTATTCACCCCCCCTCTAGCTCTTAAGGCTGCTGATGATTCTGAAGGCAGCCAATCCAATGAGGAACTAATGGCATTATTTGCCAAGAGGTTTCTCAAGATGGGGAGAAAGGAATTCAGAAAGAAGTCTTCATGCTATGAAGACAAACCAAGGTATGATCGTTCTCCTGCTAAAGAAATTATCTGTTATGGTTGCAGGAAGCCTGGACACATCTTACCAGAGTGTCCAGAGGAGAAGAACAAAGATAAGAGGAAAGAAAAAGAACAGCACAGGAAGCACTCCAAGCCATCCTCCTACAAGAACAAGAAAAAGGAGAGAGGTTTCATTACTGAAACCTGGAGTGACTCTGATGAAGAATCTTCCTCCTCAAGCTCCAGTGAGGATGAGGAAGAGAAGAAGGCAAAGGAAGTTTGCCTGATGGCAATAGATGCCTGCGGCAATCACTCTGCTGCAGAGAGTTCAGATTCTAATGAAGAGATGCCTACAGAAGATGAGGTACTATCTTCTTATGATTTTACTTCTGCAGAATTTAAATTAGATTTTAAATCTTTATGCTTAGACTTAATTAGTTCAGAAAAGGAGATTAAAGAACTTAGAAATAAGTTAGCTGACTCAGAATTAATTACTACAGAAAATATTAAGTTAAAGGAAGATCTCACTACTTGTAGTGAAGAAATTAAATTTCTTAAAATGGAGTTAGCTAAGTCTAAAAGGTTAGAGGAATCACTAAATGGTAGAAGCCTTAAGCTGTTAGAGATAACCAGCATGACTAACACTAGGTCAGGTAATAACAAACTAGGCTTAGGAGCTTCTCCTGTGAACCCCCAGTTATTCTTAAAAATAATCTTTCAACTCCAGTGAACTTTATTTCAGCTAGTGGAATGAAGAACACTGAGCAAGTAAACCAAGTTAATAAAACTTTAAATAAAGCTAAGAAAGAAAAGAGGAAGAAATTTTTTAAAGAAATGCAAAGAGCGTCGAACGCCGCTCGACGATCGGAAGCTCAATGGTCGAACGAAGCTCGACGATCTGAGCGCCCATCGTCGAACGTCGATCGACGTTTTCAATATGATTTCCAAAATCATGTGTGACAGTACCAGTGCTATCTCAATTGCACAAAATCCAGTGCACCACTCTAGAACGAAGCACATTGAGATTCGGCACCATTTCCTGAGAGATTGTGTGGAAAAGAACAAGATTTGTCTTGAGTTCATATCCACTGAGTTTCAGAGAGGTGATATTTTCACCAAGCCCTTAGATGAACAGAAGCATCTGTTCTTTTTAGTTCAACTAGGCATGATCAATGGACGAGACTAAGTGTGACTATATCTGCCAATGTTGAAACCTGCTTGAAGATCGTCGAACGATGATCGAAGATCGTCGAACGGATCAAGCCTATCGTCGACCTCTGGTTGATGATAGCTTATCTGTTTGAAGATCGTCGACCGGCGTTCGAAGATCGTTGAACAGGTCGAGCTCATCGTCGATCTCTGGATGACGACAGCTTGTTGTTTGAGAAGCCAGAAATAGTCGAACGATTGATCGACTACTCTGCTTCAGGACCGATCATCGAACGGCCGTTCGACCATCGGGTCCAGTATCTTTTAAATAGATCGACTATCTCCGGTCTAATATAAAGCCGATAGTCGACCTAGGTTAAAAGATCTTTTGTTTTATCGTCGACGGAGAGCGACTTTTCGCATTCCGTCTTCCCGCTTGCTCCTTCTCGCGTTTTTCTGCCATTTCGTCTTCTTCGTTCCTCTCGCGCCTTCTCCAGCAAATCAATGGCGATTTCTCCAGCATTGCTCGCAGTTGTGAAGTTTGATGCAGGTTTCAGTGTCGACTTCGATGCCTTCAGCTGTTGTAAATCAGGGATTGTGGAAATCCTCCAGTTATGCAGAGATCAAGGGTTAGAAAGACTAATGTCTACAAGGATTAAGTTAAACATCCCAGAGATAAAAGAATGGGCATTTACTTCATCTTCAACTGAAGATTCAATGACAGGATCTGTTGGCGGTGAAGAGGTAGTGTTGACTCCAGCCGTCTTGACTGATGTTTTTGGATTGATTAATGGCGAAGAAGATTATGAGCAAGACGCTCCAGAGTTTGGAAGAATGCTGATTGAGCTGGGACATGCGGAGGGCATTCCCACGAAGCTGCTCAAGGTAAACTTTCCCTTCAAGATCAAGTTCCTTGCAGAAATAGTTGGAAAAGTGCTGTTAGGCAAGCACTCAGCCCACGATAACATTACTAAGCAACAATTTGCACTTATGTGTGCAATTGTTAATAAGAAACAAATAAACTGGGCTGGTGTTCTGTTCGATTTGTTAAGGAAGAAGAACATTAAGAAGGAAGTTACCCTAGGAAGGGTTATTGGAATTTTTCTGAAAGAGAAATATTCCCATCTGCTAGTTTCAGTTGCTACAACCATTAATGCCAGCAAGAAGATGGATCCGAACTTGTTCTCAAAGTGGAAGAGGACCTTCTTGAAGCCCGCTCTCACAGGGGCTGCTCCAGCGGCATCCGAGAGCACAAGGACTGATTCAGTCACTCCTCACCCTCTAGAAGCTGGCTCAGCTATCCCATCTTCTTCCTCTGCTTTACCATCAACTTCTACTGAAGTAGTTCCATCCTCTTCAGTTCCGTCTACCTCAGTTGAAGTTCCATCAACTTCAGCTGAAGTACGACTTTCTGCTTCTCCTGTTCGAGATACAACCACGGTTGTCATTCCTTCTCCTCCTGCATCTCCTATTCCTCCTCATTTGGCTAGGATATCTGCTCCTAGTTTTGATTTGTTAGGATCTGAGAGGACTCCAACACCTCGTCAGTCTCGTGTTCATTCTCCAGTTAACTCTCCAGCTCGATCTCCAGTCCTTACCACAATTCATCCTACCACATCAACCATTTCTGCTGCTCCTCCATCCACTGCAGTTCCACCACATCCTTTTGAAATTACCCCAGCATTCATCTCCAGCATCTTGGAGTTGATTACCCCTTCAATCAAAATCATGATTGAAGAGGCAATTGCTCCACTTGTTTCCTCCATTGCTACTTTGACTGCTACCATCCAATCCTTCTCTAAATCTGCTGAGCCCTCTTCATCCAGGGGCCTGGTTTCAGTTCCCACTGAAATCAGGCAGGGGGAGATATTCTATGAAGATGTCTCAGAGCTTCCAGCCTCCCCTCCAGCAGATCCTCCAGCGGTGACAGATACAGTGATGACAGTTCAAGAAGAGATTGCTCCAGCTCAAGAAGAATCAGTTTTAGTGTTATCTGAAAAAGAGATTGCTGATGCTATATTGGAAACAGAATTTGTTGTAAAAGTTTGTTTAGAAGATCTCACCACTCCTTTGGTTGCCCGTTTCCTAGAAGGCATTATTACATCCTATCTAGATGAATCCTGGGAGTTGGTAAAGTATGAAGGTAATTCACTCATCCGTTTTATTGACAAGTCAATTGATTTGCTAGTCTGTGAATACCTAGAAGGGATGCTTTTAGCTTATATAGCAGATTTGTGTTCATGAATCTACAGATTATATTCAAGAAGATATAGCTGCTCAAGTAGAAGTAGTTGTTCAAGAATCTGTTTCAGATGTTTTAGTTGTTCCAGATGTCATAATGACAGTATCAGAACCCTCTCCAGAAGTTCCAGCTGATCTTTTGCCTGCTGCTCAAGATACTGAGTCTGCTCAACCAGCTCAGTCAGATGTGCAAATAGATCCAGAATTGGATCTTTTCTTAGCTGATATAAAAGATGTTGAATCTGAAAGCCAAGATGAAAAGACCCCAGTACTGAGTTTAGAAGAAGAGAAAGCAAGAGCTGCCTGGCAGCAAAGAATACAAGATATTTTGGAAGAGAAAGAAAAAGTTTTGCAAGATTAAAAATCTACTGTATGGGATGACTCTCCAGGACCTGACCTGGATTCTCTTCTGGCTCAGGATGCCAGGGAAGAAGAAATAGAGAAAGCTGATCTGAAAGCAAAGGAAAAGGCTGTATCAGAAGCCTATGACCCTTATGATCATCCTCCCTCATCTCTTTCTGAAGATGAAGATGATTCAGATATGTCTGAGGACTCTAAGAAAAAGAAAGCTGCTAAGAGAAAAAGGAAAGCTGTTGCTCCTCCTCCTCCCAATCGAGACAATGATACTCCCTACTACATATTGAAAGGGATTGACCCTAAGTCGAAAGACTTCCAACATTGGATGTGGTTTTCCAAGAACCAGCAAAAGGAGAGAAAGAAATCTAAGAGATATGATAGTCCTGCTTCCAGATGGACACCCAGAGGTCCTCCTCCTCCACCTCCCAGTGCAGGAGCCTCTGGGAATTTATCTGCTAATCCATCTGCTCCATCTGCAAAATCTGCTCCTTCTCAGCCTCATTCAAGGAAAAGTTCTCAAAGCCACCAAGGCAAATCATATACTGGTACTCAAAGGCATGATACTGAGGTTAAAGAGCAAGTAAAGGAGGTTGTATATCAAAAGCCAACTTTTTCACCTCTTCCATCTCCCAAGAGAAAGGTTTCTCCTGATATACCAGTTCATGTTGCCAAGGATGTTGCAAAAGGTAAAAGAACCATTTTCTCTGAAAAATCCAGTAAAAAGTTTGCTGAGTTTGCTCCTCCACCATCTTTAGTTATTCAAGAAGTTAAAGATACAGCTAAAAGTTTATTAGATTTATCTGTTAAGTTTAAAACTGTGAAGCCAATAGATACATCATCTGAAAATGTGTATGAAAGCCAAGAGTTAGATCCTGATTTCAGGATGGCTTGATTTCTAGAAACTGTTGGATCAGCTCAGATAAAAAAAGCTAAAGCTGAAGGAAAGGACTCTACAGGATTTACTACAATGTCAAAGTTCAGAATGAAGGAACTCGATAAATTCCAGGTTAGCCCTGAGGTATTTGATCCTTCTATATATATGGAAAAGCATCCAGAGGCAGTTGTTCCAAGGGCTGAACAACTGAAGATTATTGGTGTGCAAGATTTGAAGATATCTAAGAAAGAAGCCATTGATCCATTGAGGAAAGTTTCTTTTGTTCCTAGCTCTTCTGTCCCTAAACCAGATTCTGTAGTTCCTTAATTTTGTTTGACTGTTTTCTATCTGACTGTTTGATAATTGCCAGTTAATTGTTATCTATCTCCTGTATTGATTTTAATGCTCTATAGCTAGTTATGTGTTTTAGTTTTTGAGAGACTTAACTCAAATAGGGGGAGATTGTTGGTACCCTAGTTTGATTTGAGTTTAGTCTTCTCCTTTTGTCCCTTGACCCAAGAAATATCTATGGTCAATGGTTAGTGGTCTAGCTGTAGAGTCCTCGCTTTTCCAGATGTGGAATTTGGTTAAGTAGTTTGTTCGTTAAACTATGGTCGAACGCCGCTCGACTATCGTCGACTAACTGTTCGACGATCGTCTATCAGTTGTTCGACTTTCAGTCTGCGTTGATAGTTCGACTATTTGCTTGATAGTTCGACTATCTGGTTGCTGTGATAGTTCGACTATCTGTTGAAAGCTCGACTATCTGTTGGTTTGATAGTTCGACTATCTGCTTTGATAGTTCAACTATCTGATAGTTCGACTATCTGTTTGTCTGTGATAGTTCGACTATCTGTTGATAGTTCGACTATCTGTTTCTCTTCTGATAGTTCGACTATCTGTTGATAGGTCGACTATCGGTTTTGCTTTGATAGTTCGACTATCTGTTGATAGTTTGACTATCTGATAGCTCGACTATCTTCTGGTAGTTCGACTATCTGTTGTGATAGTTCGACTATCTCCTTTGATAGTTCGACTATCTGGATCGTTCGACTATCTGTCCGATAGTTCGCCGATCTCCGTTCTTCGGTCGACGATCTCCGAGGGTCGTTCGACATTTTCTGTGTGCCTTTATATTTTGTATTTATTTATTCTATTTAATAAATTAATATATTATCTGGCATGTTTATTTCAGTTGTTTTGTGATAATATTTCCAAGCAATATCTGCTCCATCCCTTTTGCCTGAGTCAAATCTTTTCAGATAAAGTTGTTTGTCTTATTAGTTGACATTGTATTTTACTTTATCTGTTGTCAGTCCTTTATAGCCGTTAGACTGAAAAGCCTCCCTTCTGCTATAAGGAGTTTGTCTCTGATGTGACTTTATTTAGTACCTTGATTATCAGATTGCTTCCCGCAGCTTCTTGGAAAAAGGTTTATCCCTTTATAAAATGTTTTGCTGCAGAGTTTGTTTGTCTTTGTGATATTTGCAGCCCAGGTTTCAAGTTTCAGAAGAAGACAAACAGTTCAAATTGAAAAGAACCGTTGCTTGTTGCTGCTATAAAAGGAATCCTTTGGAGAAGGATTTCAGCTAGCTAACCAGTTATTCTAAGAGTTATTCTATTAGCATTCAAGCTTTCATCAAGACCAAGTTTAACTGCTCTCAGCAATATTCATTCAACTGAGAAGTGTTAAGCTCTTCTGCTCTTCTTCAACCTGAGTTCTCCTGCCTCCAGGAAGTTCAGACTCAGAGTTCTTTTGAAGAAGAAGAAGAAGAAGACGGCTGCTTGAAGATTTCTATTTTATTATTTATTATCTTCTTGTAGTTTTTCCTTCAGAACTTTTTGAAGAGTTTTCTGCACTGAAGCAAGACTTCACCTGGACATCTTTGAGCCAGGGGGAGCCTTGATTCTTTAGAGCTCTCTAGCTCAGTGCAAGTCTTTGTGCTGTTCTAATCTATTGTAAAATAGAGAAGACTTCTTAACCTTTTTTCCCCCTCCTGTACAGGGTTATTACTCCCTTCAAAAGTATCCCTTGGTGGCAGGGCACCTGATCAAAAATCTGTTGTTGGTTTTTAGACACCTGATCAAAAGTCTAAAGGGTTTCTAGATCTACCTGAAGCAGATCTTGTGGTGGCAGGGCACCTGATCAAAAACCTGTAGTGGACTCCTACCTTGTTGGTAGAAGAGTGGACGTACCCAAGTTGTTTGGGGAACCACTTAAATTCCTTGTGTCGTCTGGATTGCCTTGTTTAATTTCTTGCATTGTGGCTGTGATTAGATATAACTAGGTTTGTTAGTTGCTGATTAGGTTATCCAAGCCTTAACTATAATTACAGTTAGCTCGTGTTTGTGCACAACACTTGTCTTAGGCTTTAGGGTTATTTCTATATCTATAATCTTTTCATTCCGCATTTCACTCCAAGGGAGTTGGGTAGACTATTAAGTTTTGTCTAGTGCAAAATTTGATAACTCTATTCACCCCCCCCCCCCCCTCTAGAGTAGTATCTATCCCTTCACTTTCATGGTAAACCGCCGAAAACAGTCCGCAAACTTCACTGAGCCTGACCGAAGTCAAAACGAAACTCCTAGCTTCACAGTGCTAGCCACGCCACCTGCAAACAGCAACCAGTTAAGCCTGCTCAAACCGCGCGGATAGAAAAATCGAGTCCGCAGCAATTAATCTGAGCCCAACTTACTGTTCACTCAGTTACAAATGAAGTGTCGGGGGGTCCTATTTATAGGCGGGGTGAGGAGTGTGGTCACCGCCCTGTGAGATAGGCTAACCGCCCCTTGATCGCAGCTAGCACAGCCAGTCCGTCGAGTCTGCATTACCAAATCAATAATGTCGGACTCGCGAATAGTCCGCCAACCACCAAGCGCAAGATCGTCACCATAGCAGACCTGCTAGGCAAAGGCCAGTCCGCACAAGGCAGTCTGCCCAGTCCACAAGGACAAGGCCGAACATCAGCCGACCATCAAGTACCAAGGAGAGATGACAGTCCGCACAGAGTAGCGGATACTGCATAAGTCTGAAGCACAAGTCCACAACCAACAGGCTGACCGCTCGGTCACAGCGGACATAACGGACTCTGCAAACACCGCACCAATCCGCAATATGTCCACGACCAACAGGCTGACCGCCCGGTCACAGTGGACATAGCGAACTCTGTGAACACCGCATCAATCCGCAACATGTCCACGACCAACAAGCTGACCGCCCGGTCACAACGGACATAGCGGACTCCCTATACTTTTCACTGTGTGTGACCGTCCATTAACCCGCCAACCATATGGCGCGAGCTCGGTGGACACCAAATCAGATCGCCATCTCCAAGGCCAGTTCGCCACAAAGAATGCAGCTCACCACCGTAACTCGAGACAAGACCATCGCCGATCTCGCGGACTCCACAACAACCGTCCGCAAAGACCGTAGACTCCAACATGCAAACCGCCAATAGCACCCAACTGCCGACCTCATACTCTGTCCGCGCAGTCCGCGGATTTCAACCCACACAACAACCACCATAACTCCACAGGTCGCCAACACCAGACCGCCAGTCTGCTACATCAGTCCGCGCGGTCAGTCCGCCCAGGCCGCCCGGACTGCCCGATCACCCACTTTTACTTCACAAATTTCAACACTCTCCCTTAAAGTAAGAAGTGGTGATCAAGCCCAATAGTCCTCGAAGTCGCTAGAAAGGCCCCTTCGACAGCGGCTTTGTTAAGATGTCAGCAAGGTTATCTTCACTTCGAACATGCCCGACCACAAGAGATCCCTCCAACACCTTCTCCCTTATGAAGTAGTGCTCGATCTCAATATGCTTGGTCCTTGCGTGACAAACTGGATTTTTTACCAGTTTGAGAGCACTTTCATTATCTCCACGGAGCAAAGTAGGACCTTGCAGTTCCTCATGGATGTCCTCTACTAGCCTCCTCAGCCAGATGGCTTCTCGAGCAGCCAAGGCCGAAGCCTTATACTCAGCTTCCGTAGTAGAGACGGACACCGAGTCCTGATTCTTGCTACATCACGAGATGCTCGCTGATCCACAGGTGAACACATAACCCGAAGGTTATCTTCGATCATCCGAATCACCACCATAATCAACATTCATGTATCCTAGTAAAGAAAAACCTGAGTCCCTCCTATAAAGTAGTCCCATATCATAAGTCGTCTTGACATACTTCAAGATATTCTTTGCCGCCACCAGGTGAGACTTCCTTGGCTCTGACATAAACCGACTTACTCGACCAACATCGTAAGAAATGTCTGGTCTCGTAATCGTCAAGTAGATAAGCTCCATACAAGAGCTCTGAACACCAAAGGATCGGGAAGAATCCTTCCTTCATCTCGCCGAAGTTTCAGCCCTTGATCCATAGGAGTAGAGCAAACCTTTCCTTCACTCATGCCGAAACAGTTCACAAAGCGATCAGCATATCCATTCTGGCAGATGAGTATCCCGCTCTCCTTCTTCTGTACTTCGAGACCAAGAAAGTGATGAAGCTCTCCTAAGTCTTTCATCTCGAAGCGAATAGCAAGCTCAGCCCTGAGCCTAGCTACTTTCTCCTCTGAATTCCCTGTGATGATCATGTCATCAACATACAACAGGACCAAGACTTGAAGCTCCCCCTTCTTTTTGATTAACAAGCTAGAATCCGAGTTAAGAGCAAGGTATCTGCAGAATTGAAGGTATTATGCTATCTTCCCATACCAAGCTCTTGGAGCTTGCTTCAACCCGTAGAGAGACTTCTTAAGTTTGCAGACGTGATATGGATGAAATTCAGAAACAAAACCAAGCGGGTGATCCATGAAGATGCTCTTATCAATCTCCCCATAAAGAAAGACGTTCTTTACGTAAAGCTGCCACATCCTCCATCCTTGGCAAACAGCCAAGGCGATCACCACCTGAACCGAAGTCATCTTTGCAACTAGACTAAATGTCTCCTCATAGTCCTCTCCATACTGATGTGAGAATCCTAGAGCAACAAGGCGAGCCTTGTACCTTTCAATGCTCCCATCAGCCTTCTTCTTCAACTTGTACACCCACTTACAAGTCACTGGAGTAATGCCATCAGCCTTGGGCACAAGGTCCCAGGTTTCATTCTTCTTGAGAGCAGCATCTCCTCTCCCATGGAATCTTCCCACTCCTTGACTCCAGTGGACTCATTGAATTTTGAAGGCTCTCGCTCATCAAGAGGACCTGCAAAGAATCATGAGACATAGCTCACTGCATTCCCTTCGTAGTACTGGAGGCTTGATAGTCCTCTTTGATCTCCGTAGGGGCTGCTCCTTGCTCACCACCTCCGTTGCTTTTTCAGGCTCAGATCCATTCCTGGACACACTTGGAGCATCGCTCCCCCTGCTTCCCGACCCAGAAGCATCTACCGCAGAGCATGAAGAAACAGGAGCTGCTGGTGAAATAACAAGCTCCTCTTGAAGAACTTTAGCAACCACCTTCTCTTCATCAACCTTGCTCTCTGGTAACTCAACCGAGATTCCTCCATACGACGTCAGTTCATCAAAGACCACATCTCTTGATACAACAAACTTCTTCTTCGGTGGATCCATGCACTTCCATCCCTTCTTCCGCTCATCATAGCCTACAAAGACAAGCTTCCTTTCTTTTGCATCAAGCTTTGTCCTTAAGGCATCCGGGATATGCACATAACAAGTTGAACCAAACACCCGAAGGTGTTCAACGCTTGGCCTCTCCTTGAACATCATCTCGATAGGAGACTTCATGTTGATCGGATTGAGAGGCATCTGATTGATGACATAAGCTGCACAAGACATTCCCTCCGCACAAAAGGACCTAGGGATACTCTTTGCATGAAGCCAGCATTTGCAGGTCTTTGTCAGATGACGGATCTTCATCTCTGCTACTCCATTTTGTTGTGGAGTGTGAGCACAAGTAAGCTCTCTCTGGATCCCGTGCTTCCTGCAAAAATTAGAAAACTCGGAGGAGAGAAATTCTCTGTCGTTGTCAGTTCTAAACTTCTTGATCCGCAGGTTTAGCCGGCCCTCTACCAGCTCCTTGAACTCCAAAAACAACTAGAAAACAGCTGACTTCTCCTTCATAAAATACACCCAAGTGTACCTTGAGTATTCATCAATCAAAACCAGCATGTATCTGCACCCACCAAGGCTAGCAGTAGCGGTTGGTCCCATCAAGTCACCATTGATACACTCTAGTGGTTTCTTTCTCCTTGTTTGAGATTTATCAAACAAAAGACGATGAGCCTTGCCAAACTGACAACCTGCACAAATGTGACCATCGCCAAAGGATGACAGCTTAGGCAAGCCTTTCACAAGGCATCTGCTTGTCATAGCTTTCAGCTTATCCATCCCTACATGCCCCAATCTCTCATGCCAAATAGCAGCGCTATCGTTATCCCTCATCCGATTAACATAGGAGCTTGTTGCAAGAACAAACAAGTCCTTTACTCTCCTTCCAACGTGAGCAACATCAGCTTTAACTGATGATACGTTGCGGAGAAACTTCACTTCTATTTTATCAAACAGAACCTGATATCCTGCTTCTACTGCGTTGGTTACCGAGAAGAGATTCTTCTTCATGCCTAGTACGTGATAGACACTCTTTAATGTGAGTGGACCCTAATCACTACACATAGACACTACACCCTCCTTCTCTATAGTATGAACAGTATTATCAGCAGTAATGATGGCTTCGTTATCTGAGTAAGTTTGCAGTGAGGAGAACATCGACTTGTCTCCGGTGAGATGATGACCACACCCGGTGTCCACGATCCAGTCGTCTTCAAAGTCGTTGGCTGATAAAGCACGGACACAAGTGCCCGTCATGAAGGCTCCACCCCAGCCAGCTTCCTCAGTACTAGAGCAAGCTTCCTCCTTACCTGCAGCATGCCCAGGCTATAGCTTGACCTTACAGTCATGCTTGAAGTGACCCAGCTGATGACACCTGTAGCACTTATAATTCTTCTTCCAATCCTTCTTAGGAGCAGATCTCCTCTCTTGCTGATTAGAGGTTAAGGCACATCTTCAGCCACAGTCTTCTTCTTTTTCCCTTCCCATTTCTTCATCTTCTTTCCTGTGAAAAGAGCTTCACTACCTCCTTCAGAGATAGTCACTCCAGCCATCTGCCTAGCCAAGCTCTCATGTGATGCTAGCAGATTTTCAAGCTCCAACAGAGATGGCTGAGTTGCCCAACCTTGAACAGAAGTTACAAAGGCCACATACTCCTTCCGCAATCCATGGATTATGTGCCTTTTCAGCTTAGCCTCAGTGATAGGCTCATTAAGATCAAGCGTTGATAGCTCAACACACAAGCTCTTCATTTTCAAGAAGTACTTTAAGATGGAGAGGTCTCCGTGAGTTGCTTTAGCCAACTCATTCTACAGGAACTGTAGCCTAGCTACATTCTTCCTATTGAACAACCCATCAAGGGAATTCAAAATTTCAGCAGTAGATTCACATACAATGATGTGATCAAACAGTTTCGGTGAGACAGCCCGTTTGAGAGTAAACTCTGCCTTTGCATTAGTCTTCCTCCAAACTCTCACCTGCTCAACAGTTCCAAACTCAGCTATAATTTCCACCTGGTCATCACCACTAACGACCTCCCATAGCTCCTCGCCCAGAAGATAGCTTTTCATGCACGGCTTCCACTTCTTGAAGTTAGTCGGCGTCAAAAGCTCAATTCTTAGACCCCTTGCATAACCTCCGTCCATTGCAGTAAATCTGATTAAGTTCCCAGAAGCACAGATCACAATCAAACGTTGATCACCACTCAAGCAACTGAACCTCCCTCTGATACCATGTTGAATTTTCTCAAGAAGCTCAGCAAGATAGTCTAAACACCAAATTAATATCTTCAGAACTATCCAGATCACAACTTGACCAAGCGGAAACGAGGAAGTAACTCAATCAACCAGATGCAAAGACAGAGACAAGCAGATCATGTATATATCAATCTTCTTTATAGAGAGAGGTATACAATGCGAGACATGATTTCGCCAGTACACTAGGGAAAGCAGCAAAAATACAAGTATCAATTCGGGCGGACATAACACTGGAGACTGCCGAGACCGCCTGTCTGCAGAAGTCGCAAAGACCGGCTGAACTGCTGCTGAACCCGAACTGAACAACAGAGTCCTCCGAGACTGCGAGGTCATGCAGACACACAGTTATTTGTTGAACTGCTGCTGCTGCCGAACTGGAGAATATATCGCCTAACTGCCGAGTCCGGCAGACAGGTTATTGAACTTGGAAAATTGAAGCAGAGAGAAAACTGGTAAACCGCCGAAAATAGTCCGCAAACTTCACCGAGTCTGAACAAAGTCAAAACCAAACTCTTGGCTTCACAGTGCTAGCCGCGCCACCTGCAAACAACAACTGGTTAAGCCTGCTCAAACTGCACGGATAGAAAAATCGAGTCTGCAGCAATTAATTCGAGTCCAACTTACTGTTCACTTAGTTACAAATGAAGTGTTGGGGGTCCTATTTATAGGCAGGGTAAGGAGTGTGGTAACCGCCCTATGAGATAGGCTAACCGCCTGTTGATCACAGCTAGTACAGCCAGTCCGCCGAGTCCGCATTGACCGAATCAACAATGTCGGCCTCTCGAACCGTCCGCCAACCACAAAGCCCAAGATCGCCGTCATAGCAGACCTGCTAGCCAGAGGCTAGTCCGCACAAGGCAGTCCGTCCAGTCCATAAGGACAAGTCCGGACTTCAGCCGAAACCGTCAAGTACCATGGCGAGATGACAGTTCACACAGAGTAGCGGATACTGCATCAGTCCGAAGCACAAGTCCACGACCAACAGGCTGACCGCCCGGTCACAGCAGACATAGCGGACTCTGCGAACACCACACCAATCCGCAACATGTCCACGACCAACAGGCTGACCGCCTGGTCACAACGGACATAGAGGACTCTACGAACACCGCACTAATCCGCAACATGTCTATGACCAACAGGCTGATCTCCCGGTCACAGCCCACATAGCGGACTCCCTAGACTTGTCAATGTGTGTGACCGTCTATTAACCTGCCAACCATATGGCGCGAGCTCGGCGGACACCAAATCAGATTGCCAGCTCCAAGGACAGTCCGCCACAAAGAATGCAGCTCACCACCGCAACTCGAGACAAGACCATTGCCAATCTCGCGGACTCCACAACAACCGTCCACTTAGTCCGTGAAGACTGCGTACTCCAACCTGCAAACCGCCAACAGCAGCCAACTGCTGACCTCATACTCAGTCTGTGCAGTCCGCGAATTTCAACCCGCACAGCAGCCACCAGAACTCCACAGGTCGCCAACACTAGACTGCCAGTCTGCTACATCAGTCCGCGCGGTTTGTCCGCCCAGGCTGCCCGGACTGCCCGATCACCCACTTTTACTTCACAAATTTCAACAAATTCATTCCTAGTAAACAATAAGAGATACAAAACAATAAATAAAGACTCCCTTTAAGCGAAGAATTTGAAGAAGGGGATGATGGCATGTCAACGAAATTGGAGTTGATGCGAGGGGCATTCTCATAGAATAAGTGTGTAGATTCCTCCTTCAAGTTCCCGGCCTCTTGAACGGTGCTGGGAGTTCTTTATGCTTTGGCAAGAGTGCTCTCACAAAGATATTTGAGTTGTGTCTCTCATCATCTGAAAGGAGGAGATCCAAATTAGGCAATGCCAATTAACATGTTGTGTTAGTCTTACTACTCCGCATTACCATTATCTCCTTTGCGCCATCAAATCTCTTTCCTCTTTTGCTTATCAATCAGTCGTAGAATGTCAGACCTTCCATATATTAACGTTGGGCGTTATAGCTAACATTTCGTGGTTGAACTTGTTATATGTGGCTCCACCCAACCTTCCTTTCTCTCCATTTTTTCCTGTCACACTGATATTCTCTTTTTAATAGATGTTATCGCCAGCGTTAGCGTTACCGCTCCGCGGTAGCACCTGATTTAGAGCATCATCTTTATCATTTTATATTGGATGTCAAGGAGTACTGAACTTGTAGTTCCTACACACTATAAGAACATGACAGATGTTGAAACCATATTCTGCTTCCAAAAGGAGTTTGGACCCTATGGGGTAACTTGCACCTATTTATCCCAAGTAAGAGCACTTGAACGGTTGCTTGGAACTAAGAAACAGATCCTGGGCTGTAGTGAGGAGATCCGCCACACACCAGGAAGATCAAAGAGATCTTCCTCTCCCTAACCAATGTTGATCTGGGCACCTTGGAGGGCACATGGGGCCAACTATTACCAACAAGAGAAGGAGAAAGCCATTGAAAATGCCCTCTCCAAAGGTGTTCTTGGGGTCTATTTATAGTTTTCTGAGAATGGCCTACAAATAACGGAATTCCGACTTTTGATTTTACTATGCACAACCCAAACTGGTCTGACAATAATGACACTCTGCTATTTGGAGGGACTATTAACAGGCCAAAATGGAGCCCCTGAAGCATGGATATCGCCTTAGGAGCTGGATCTCGCCTCTGGACCCTGGATCTCTCCTCTGGACACTAGATCTCGCCTCTGGACCCTGGATCTCGCCCCTGGAGCTTGGATCTCTCCTCTGGACCGTTGAGCTCGCCCCTAGACCTTAGAGCTCGTATGTGCAGCCTGAATCTCGCCTCTAGACCCTGGATCTCACCTCTGGACCCTGGATCTCGCCTCTGGACCCTAGATCTCGCCTTTGGATCCTGGATCACGTCTGTGGAGGTGACTTCTACAACACTTTCCCTAGGTAAGCGAGTTCCTCTAGGTCATCCTCGTTCATTTCTGATCTTGACGAATTATGGGTTATACAACAAGCATGATCAAATACTCAATGAGATTTGTTATTCTCAAACTATGAGATGTGGAATGCATGTTCCAACAATTACCATCTATGATCACTATGAGTTCACGGTGATGTCATTCGACCACTTGAATGCACCATCGGTATTCATGAATTTGATGAATAGGATGTTCCGGGAGTACTTGGACCGATTCATGATCATCTTCATTGCCGACATATTGGTGTACTCCCACTCCGAAGAGGAGTTTGTAGATCATCTATGGGAGGTTTTAAGCACCCTAAGGAGGAGTCAATTGTACGCTAAGTTCTCTAAGTGTGAGTTTTGGCTACCGTTAGTGGTGTTCCTCGAACATGGTTAGTGGAGTGGGCATCACATTGAATCTATCAAAGATAGTGGCATGTGCTGAAAAATGTGGCAGAATTCTGAAACTTCTTGGGACTTGCTAGCTACTACATGTGCTTCGTGGAGAACTTCTCGAAGATTTTACTTCCTCTCACTATATTGACTGAGAAGGAGAAGAAGTTCATTTGGTATCTGAAGTATGTACGAGCTTTTGAGGATCTAAAGAGCCGCCTGACCACGATGACCTTTTTTGCTCACCATGTGGTACGGAAGGCTATGTAGTTTACAGTTACACATCAGGGAGCAGCTTGGGTTGCGTTATTATTCAACTCGGTAAAGTGATTGCATATGACCCGCACTAATTGAAAGTGTATGAGAGAAACTACCCGGTCCATGAAAAAAATTTGGTGACTGTGGTATTTGCTCTTAATCTATGACATCATTTCTTGTATGGAATGAAGATCAACTTTTTCACAGATCACAAGATCTTGAAATACTTAATGAATCAAAAGGAGTTGAAGTACAACAAAGGAGGTGGATTGAGTTCCTCGAGGACTATACCTTTGATATTCTGATAGTTTAACTTTCAAGGCAGCCTAAACACCTAGAGGGGGGGTGAATAGGTTCTGCTTTTCTTATAAAAACTTCTAGGCAGAATTCAATTCAATAGCTAACACAATAAGCACAGCAATCACAGAAATTAAAACATCACAGATTGCACAAGGTTTTATAGTGGTTCCCCAAGGTCTGGGTACATCCACTTTCCCCCCTTCACCTATCTAGCAGTATGCTAGATTCAGCCAAACTTCCACTTATCTCAGATCAATAGATCCTACAACTCAGAACCCAACTGGTTCCTACAACTCAGGCACAACTGCCCTACCTCATCCTTGCCCCAAGGCCTACAACTCAGAGAATATCCTTCTCCTACACTCAGGCAAACAGCCCTACCACTCAGAGTTCAACACTCCTACACTCAGCCTTTATAAAATAGGCTTACAACTCAGATCTGTGTAAACAGATCCTACAGAAATATAGAAAAGATTGTTTAACTGTCTTGCCAAAGTTGAGAGAGAAAAGGCCAAGACAATTCTTGATTCAGCTGATGCAATCAACTGTATCTGAGCCTTCTTCAAAGCTTCTTGAAAATGAACTTAGCTGAGTTGATTCCAAACAGCTTCTTGAGAATCCACTGGTGGTTTCTTTCTTCTTCTTCAAATTCTGGCTTGATCTCTCTCTATCCAGCACTTTGAATGATTCTTCTGAATTCTGATTAGAACTCTTCTTAGATCTATCCTTAGATAGTCTTCTTAGATCTCCCGGAGAAGATCTTCTTAAGTGACTAGCACTTTCTTGGAATGAATTGGATTGTGATCCTTCTCTTCCTTTTTGATTCAAAGTTATTCAAAAGGACTATCTGTTCTCTTTTTTTTTCTTCTGAATCTGTCTATTTATAGACATTCTTCATGGTAACCGGCTGATCCGGTTTCTAACCGTTTTCTGACAAGTCTGACAGCTTCAGTTAACCGGTGGTGACCCACAGCTGTCAAGTCTTCAAACAAGTCCTGTGCCTTAGTCTTGAACCACAAGTTGTTGAAACAGTCTGTCAGAAAGTGTCGAGACCATCTGTCTATCTGTGTCGACACAATTGACTTTGGTGTCGACACAGTCTTCAGTGATGTCGACTAAGTTGTCTTTGAGTCGACACAGCTTCTTCTGAAAATAACTTGGTCTTGACTCTTCAGTGTGTCGACACAAGTTCTGTGTGTCGACACAGTTGTTGTAGAATCATAACTTAGTAAGTGTCGACTTAGCCTTCAGGTGTTGACACATTTATTTCTTGAATCTGCTTTAATGTGTCGACTTAATCACAATGTGTCGACACATTCTGCTGGTGTCGACAAACTTGAGGTCGACTATTTTCTTCTGTGTCGACACATTCAGCTGAAGTCGACGATTCTGAGATCGACTATACTCTTCTGTGTCGACACATTCTCCCAGTGTTGAGGTCGACGCTTTTCTTCTGTGTCGACACAAATTCCCAGAGTTGTGTCGACTCTTTTCTTCTGTATCGACACAAATTCCCAGTGATGTGTCGACTTACTTCTTCTGTGTCGACACATTCTCCCAGTGTAGTTGTAGACTAACTGCTATGTGTCGACACTGCTTCCCAGTATTGTGTCGACTATTTTCTTCTATGTGTCGACACTGCTTCCTCTGTGTCGACACTTGGACTTAGAATTTTTCCTGCATACTTTATCAATTCTTCACCTGCACATGTCAACTTAAAACAACATCAAATACACCTTGATGTATATCATTGAGCTAGGTTGGGCTTCTTCAAATCAGGTACACATTTTCCAATGTACCCAACAATCTCCCCCTATTTGGAGAAGTCATAACCCCTATAGCCAATGATATACACCATTTATTAACAGTACTAAATGATGATTAATGACATAACAGGAATACTTTAATATAACCAAAACATAAAAAAAACAAATCATCACAGAATGCACATTATAATATGTCAAACAACATTTTGTTTATAACTGGGTAATGTTTGATTACAATGTTTTCCATTTAATGATTACATCACAACATTACAAAATACTATAAAAGAACTTAAAACAAAATCAGGATTGATCGGGCTCTTTAATTATAATCCCTTTGCCAGATTGAATTGTAGCTGTCACAGGAGCTTCTGATTCTTCAGCTATCTTCTTTCCTTTAAGATCAGCTTTCTTCTGAGCTTCTTCCTTGATCCTTTGCCTTTCAAAATAATGAAAAGGCTTTGGGAAGTATTTGCTTGGCTCCTTAGCATCTGATGGCAGTCTTCCCAGCTTAGCTTTCCTTCTGAATTGAACTATTGCTTCTTGTCTTGCTTCATACTTCTGCCATTCTATTTCATTGTACCACTTGCCTCTCTCATGAACTTTATCTTGTACAGCTTTCCATGCAGTGAGTATTATGTTCCTTGAAGTAGGACTCCACTGCTCATAATCTGGCTTAAGTACAGCCTGCTCTCTGAATTTCTTCTTTGCTAATAGAGCATCTTGCTGTTCTTTCAGAGTAGCCTCAGGCTTATCAACCTTTCCAAAGACAATATTAGTAACCTCCTTTGGAGGACTATACATTCCTTGAACTTTCTGATCAATCAAGTCAAAATCTGGAGGGGGGTAAATGACTTGGGCAACCTCAGGTTGATTGCCTTCAAGTAGATTTGATTGTATTCCTGACTCAGCCACCATAGCATCATCACACAATGGGGGATATCCCAAAGTGGCTCGAATGCTATTGGTCACCCATTTGGTGTGCTCTGAGCCTGCATGAATTAGCATCCTCTCCCCCTTTATGGCTTCTCTAGATACATGATCTCTTAGATCTTCCTTTTGAAATCGGATTTGGCCATCCAAATAATTCACACCCTCTTTGAAAAATGGTTTTAACTTTTGAAGCTTTTCAGATATCTCCTTTTGAGAAGTTGTGATGGCAGTCTTAACAGATGCAATGGCAGCTTGAAAACTCTTATCAAATTCTTCCCTTTCTTTGGCTCTATCTGCAGGCAGACCTGGAACAATCTTCTTTACCTCCTCAATGATCTCATTATGAGATTCAGTTAAATTATCATTCATTCTGATCTGATTTTCCAAAACATAACTTTGTTTCAAAGCAATGTCATCCACCTTTGTAGTAATAGCTTCCTGTTGTTTAGCTAGATAAACCACAGCATTGCCACCCTTGTGGAAGCAATCTGTCATTTCAGTTTTATGCATGTTGACCTGAAACTGGATGGACTTGATATCCTGAGCTAAGTCAAACTGAAGTGACTTGCTATTTTCATCAACATACTTTTCCATAGCCATCCTTTGTTCATCCAATTTTACCTGCAGATCTATCATAAATTTGTTGTAATCAAAGGCTGGAGGTACTTGTAGAGGTGTGGTCTGTAAAGCCTGCTTACAATGCTTGCTCCTTCTCTTAAATACAACAAGTTTTCTTTTCTTTGCCACCCTGGCATCTTCAGTTTCTGTTTTAGATGAAGTATCTACATGAATTCTTTCTTGAGGATGATGAATTGTAGCTGTTCCAGGGACCTGTTGCTCAGCTTCAACATCCACTGGCTCACCCTCAACCTGTGGCTCAACTTCAGCATCCTGATCAATGTCCATACCTATGGACTTCTCAATATCTGGTCCACCTCCTACTTTATCAGCATTAGTATCAATATCTGGGAATAACTCCTCCATAGTAAATTCCAGTTGAGCTGTAACTTCTGCAGTAGTTAAATCTTGAGATAAGTTTAACTGTGCTTCCTCTTGTATGTGCACTTCAGTATTTGTAGTATCTGGAGTAGGAGTGGACACTAGCTCCCCCTGAACCTGTGCAGTAATAAGAATGTGAGCAATGTCTTTTATAGTAAAATACATTAGCTCCCCCTATACCTGAGCAGGAGTAGATACCTTTGGAGCAGGAGTGGAAACTAGCTCCCCCTGCATTTGTGCAGGTATAGATACTTCCTGGACCACAGTTGAGTCAAGTTGTTCTTCAACCTGTGTCCTCAGTGGATCTTCTTGTAATTATTCAAATTCTTGATTTTGTGTAGGGGATTTCACAGGGGTGTCTGGCCTGCTCTCTTCAGGCACATCCTTGGACAGCACCCTATCCCACCTTGAGAATAGTCTCATATCCATTCTTCTCATATGATTAATCTTACTCCCTTGCAGTTGCTGCATCACTTCAGGAATCACTCCAGTGAGGTACAGGCTCATGATCCTAGCCATGTTAGGCTTCTTGATTCCTTCTTTGATCTTGTCAAAGATCACTCCTGACCAATCAGTAGGAATAGTAAAAACAATCCTGGTCATCAGGCTGAACATATAGGCAGAAATCCTATCATGTCCACCTGTCTTGCAGAGGATTACTTTCCCAACTACTTCTGACAAGAACTTCCCTTGCTGATTCATACCCTTCCTGTTGAATGCAGCTCCAATCTTCAATCCTGAATCCAGTCCACACCATTGAAGGGCTTCCCTTGTCTTAGATATAGGAACTTCCTCTTCATTCTCAAACCAAGTATGCAAGAGAACTGGTTAAGAAATTTGGAATGTCTGAAGCATCCTCTATGAAAACACCTATGCCTACAAATGCTGTTTTAGATGCTGATGAATCTGGAAAACCAGTTGATCAGACAAGCTATAGAGCAATCATTGGCTCATTACTTTATCTAACAGCTACTAGACCAGATTGCTCTATAGCTTGTCTGATCAACTGGTTTTCCAGATTCATCAGCATCTAAAACAGCATTTGTAATGAGCCAATGATTGCTCTATAGCTTGTCTGATCAACTGGTTTTCCAGATTCATCAGCATCTAAAACAGCATTTGTAGGCATAGGTGTTTTCATATAGGATCTTTCTTAAACTTCTTTGATTAATCTTCACCTTAGTCCCTTGAACAGTGGACTTAATCTTGAGGCCAGTAGAATGGACTGATGCAGAGATAAAGAACTCGTGCACCTCCTTCTTCCAGATTTTAGTAGGTTCTGAGATGAGAAATTCTAACCCTGACTCAGAGAGGAGGGTGATAACTCCTTGAACATCTGGCGGCGCCTCTGCAAAGGCCTGACGCACCAACTCATACCCTTCATTGATGTTATCTTCAATCCTTGGCGCCATCGTTTTATCGAGAAAGCTTGAGAGAAGAGAGAAAGATAGACTGTCGACACAGGGTTTTAGTCTCGAAAACCTTGAAAGCGTGTCGACAGAAAGCGATTTTGACCTATTTATAGCTTCTGTTGAAAGAAGTTCAAAAGGCGCCAAAAACAGACTAAATGTGTCGACACAGACGGAATGTGTCGACACAAACTTCTATTGACTCGACATTACATCAGCCTACTATGTGTCGACACCAATTTGTGGTTATGTCGACACCTTAGATAAACAGAAATTCTGTGTCGACTCTAAGGATAAGTGTCGACACATATTCTGTAAGTGTCGACACCATTTTCCTGGTGGAGTCGACATTACATTTCTGGTTAAGTCGACAATATAACTCTTAAGTGTCGACACATATTCTCTGTGTCGACACAATATTTCTGACTTGTCGACATAATTTCTCTGAGTCGACACATTATTACTGAATGTGTCGACACATTCTTACTTAGCCAATTTCTGCAACTTCAATGTGTCCTTTTTAACACTTGATTATGTTGTTATTACTTTTACTTACTTATATACCACTTTAATAGCATTGTTAATGATTTTGTTAATACATTAATCAATGGTTAACATACCTAATTCAATTTTGAATTTATTGAATTTGGTTTCATCTAAAGGCTTAGTAAATATATCTGCTATTTGATAATCTGTTTTTACAAATTCCAATGAGATGTCTCCTTTTTCTACATGTTCTCTAAGAAAATGATATTTGATTTCTATATGCTTAGTTCTACTATGAGAAACTGGATTATTAGCAATAGAAATAGCACTCTTAGAATCACATAAAAGGGGTGTTCTACTTACCTTAATACTATAATCCTTAAGCTGATGCTGCATCCATAATAGCTGTGCACAGCAGCTTCCAGCAGCAATATACTCTGACTCAGCTGTGGAAATTGTCACACTAGTCTGCTTCTTACTACTCCAAGATATTAGTCTTCCTCCCAGGAATTGACAAGTACCTGTAGTACTCTTTCTATCCTCTCTACATCCTGCAAAATCTGCATCTGAATAGCCTGTTAGTAGAAAATTTCTATTCCTAGGGTACCAAAGACCTAGAGTAGGAGTGCCCTTTAGATATCTCAGAATCCTTTTGACTGCAGTAAAATGAGATTCTTTAGGGCAGGCTTGGTACCTAGCACAGACACATGTAGCATACATAATGTCAGGTCTACTAGCAGTGAGATATAGTAGAGACCCAACTATTCCTCTATACAATGATTCATCAACAGGTTTACCTGCCTCATCTTTGCATAAAGGCATACTTGTTCCCATAGGAGTTCTCATGGAGGAGGATGACTCCATACCATATTTCTTAATTAATTCTTTGGTGAACTTAGACTGGGATATGGACAATCCATCATCAGTCTGTCTTACTTGGAGTCCCAAGAAGAACTTAAGTTCTCCCATACTGCTCATCTCAAACTTCCCTTGCATAAGTTTGGCAAACTTTTTACAAAGGTTGTTTTCAGTAGATCCAAAGATTATGTCATCAACATAGATCTGGACTAAGATGATCTTTCCTTTGGATTCCCTAAGGAATAGAGTTTTGTCTATCTTTCCTCTTGAGAATTTATTCTCAATGAGGAAGGTAGACAGGGTTTCATACCAAGCCCTTGGAGCTTGTTTTAACCCATACAAAGCTTTCCTAAGCTTATACACAGAATCAGGTTTAAGAGGATCTACAAAACCTGATGGCTGCTCTACATATACTTCTTCTTTAAGATCACCATTCAGAAATGTTGACTTCACATCCATCTGGTATACTTTGAAGTCTTGGTAGGCTGCATAGGCAAGGAACATTCTGATTGCCTCCAGCCTTGCTACTGGAGCAAAGGTTTGATCAAAGTCAATCCCTTCTTCCTGCCTGTATCCTTTTGCAACCAATCTTGCTTTATTTTTTACTATTATTCCACTTTCATCTAGCTTGTTCCTATAGATCCACTTAGTGCCAATTATGTTGTGGCCTCTTGGTTTAGGAACAAGCTCCCAGACTTTGCACCTTCTGAATTGATTCAGCTCCTCTTGCATAGCATCAATCCAGTGCTGGTCTTGGATAGCTTCTTCAAACTTCTTAGGTTCCATTTGGGACAAGAAACTTTAATGCAAAACTGTGCTTTGATTTCTGCTTCTAGTTTGCACTCCTTGGCTAGGATCACCAATTATCTGATCAGTTGGATGATCTCTCAGATATCTTATAGCTGGAGGAAGATTCCCTTCAGTTTGAGCATCTCCAGCTTCTTCATTCTGCTGAGCCTCCTGGTTTCATCAGCTTCCATTATCTCTTGTACTCCCCCTAGACTGCAGCCTTCATTTTCCAATGCTCCATCTTCCTTTGAAGCTTCAGGAATGGAGAGCTTGTCCATCTTTTTGCTTATACCTGTTGAGTCATTTGATCTACAAGACAACTCACAATTGATTAATCTTGTTTCATCAAATACAACATGCACTGATTCTTCAACAACTTGAGTAGTTAAGTTGAAGACTCTATAGGCCTTACTATTTGTGTTGTACCCAACAAATATCCCATCCTGGGATTTGGCAGCAAACTTAGTCAAATATGACTTGCCATTGTTAAGTATATAGCATTTGCAACCAAAGATCCTAAAATAGGACAGATTTGGTTTTCTGCCTTTCACAATCTCATAGGGAGTCTTTCTGTGGCTTTTGGTGATAGAAGCCCTATTGATGACATGACAAGCAGTGTTAACTGCCTCAGCCCAAAAATATTCTGGGAGAGAGGTGTCACTCAATAGAGTTCTACCAGCTTCAATTAATGTTCTATTCTTTCTTTCAGCAATTCCATTTTGCTGAGGTGTTCTATGTGAGGAGAACTCTTGGAAAATCCCAAAGTCTATACACAGGTTTGTTATGCTTTCAGATTGAAACTCAGTACCATGGTCACTTCTGATTTTGACCACTGTACTATTCAGTTCATTCTGAATTTGCTTTACAAAATTAAGTAATACACTTGGGGTTTCAGATTTTTGTCTCAGAAAGAACACCCATGTAAATCTAGAATAGTCATCTACAGCCACTAGAGTGTAGACCTTCCTACCTAGACTGTGAACTGGCATAGGACCAAAAAGATCCATATGCAAGAGGTATAAGCACCTCACAGAATCCTTGTTTTCAAGGCTTTGAAATGAGGTTTTTGTCTGCTTTTGACAAGCTGAGCATACCCCTTCCTTTATACACTTAACTTGAGGCCCATTCCTCACTAGTTCTTTACTAAAGAGTTGGCCAATTGTCTTGTAGTTTAGATGAGCCAATCTTTTGTGCCACTTAACACAATGAGAAGCATTGTCATCAGCTACAAGACAAATGGGGGAAGCCTTATTCTCACATTCAAAATTAAGGCAATACACATTTCTCTTCCTATACCCAGTCAATATGATCTCTTGATCACTTGACCTTTTGATATGACATCCATCCTTACCAAATGAAATGTCATATCCTAGATCACTCAGCTGGCTTATGCTTATTAGATTATGTTTCAAACCTTTTACATAGGCCACTTGGGTGATAGTAATTAGGTTAGAAGAGATGTTACCAAACCCTTTGATGACTCCTTTTTCAGATCCACCAAAGATCACTTTATGTCCATCTTTGACAGATGAATACTCCTTCAGCAGCCCCTTTGTTCCAGTCATGTGCCTGGAACAACCACTATCCAAGTACCATATAGGGGCATGGTTACTTGGATTCACCTGCAATACAGAATTACTTACCCTTAGAACCCAAGTAAGTCTTGGGTCCTTGGTTCAGGTTAGCATTAATAAAGTTATCATAACCTCTTCTAACAGGTAGACTCTTATTCTTTATAACACTTGTGTTATACCAGCAGTCCAATGCAAAATGACCCCTCTTGCCATAGCACCAACATTCAAACTTATTGTATCTAGATCTAGATACATCCTTGTCAGGAGCATTTCTGTTCATTGCTGGTGCTGTTGCAACTTCACTTACTGATTTCTTAAAACCATTTGGTTTATGACCATAGGTAGGCCTGCTTGCCTTAACACCCTTGTTCTTCAGAACATTTGTCTTAATATGATCCTGAATGTCTTCATGATCATATATGTTAGAAGGCACTTTCTCCTTACTAAACTTTATGGGGACTGAAAGGTTTAGTGGCTGAATAGGGGCTTTGCCTTTCCTCTTGAATCTGCCAGCCCTGGAGTTACCTTTAAATCCTAATCTAGCCTTACCCTTCTGAGTAACAAATTCATCTATCAAGGGTAAGACAGATTTTGGCTTAGAGTAACTAGCCACTAAATCCCTTTCAATTCTAAGTCTGGCCTCCAGACTCTTTACTTGATCATTAGTATAATTAATTGTGCCCATCTGAATAATAGTTATATTCTTCAGCTTGGCAATTTCAGTCAACTTTTGATCAAGAACTTTTTCTAACTCAGTTGTTGCAACCCTTAGATCAGCAATTTCCTGAGCCTGTGATTTAACCAGGTTCTTGCTTTTCTTAAGGGCCTGCAACAAGTCCCCATACTTGTCTATCAATTGATAGACATCTCCTTCAGATCCAGATGCATCTTCATCACTTGATGCAGATGTAGCTGATTCTTCACTTGTATTACAAACAGATGTACAAGAAGGACAGTTTACCTCATTAGGACCAGACTGATTCTGGCATAGGTCCTCTTCTGATCTTGTCATCAAACCCATGCATTGATGTTCATTGATGGAGTCTAGCAACTGCATAAACTCCTCTTCCTCAGATGCAGCATATAGTCCAATATATGCTTCAGCTTCAGATCCTGATTCTGAAGTTGACTGGTCTGACAGACTTTTATCTTTCTTTGCTACAAAGGATTTCTCCTTCTTGCCTTTCTGATAAGTCTTCTTCTTTTCTAAAGATTCCTTCCTTTTGTCAGGACAATCAGCCACTACATGTCCAGGCCTATTGCAACAATAGCAGACAATCTTTGAAGTAGTGGCTTTGCTGGGCTTTGATCTGCTTTTCTCTTTTCTTGATGACCTTCTCTTCTGATAATAGTCATCAACTTGCTGTGATGTGGAAGGCCTAGACTTCCATTGCTTCTTTTTCAAGAACCTTTGGAATTGCCTTGTGAATGCAGCAAAGTCTGCATCTGAATCACAGCTTTCTGAACCCTTATTTGAATTTTCAGAACTATCTTCTTCAACTTCTTTTGGAGGAGATGGTGATTTCCTCCTACTCTTTCTAGTGGCTTCAGCATTAAATGCCACAGTCTTTTCTCTATGCTCTCCTCTTGTGTTTCTTTCCTCCTCCTTCCTTACCATAAGTTGCATTTCATTGGATAGCAACTTTCCAAACAGGGTTGGAGGAGATATCTCTGCCAATTTAGCCACTTCTCTTATGGCACAGATCTTTGTATCCCAATCCTTTGATAAGGATCTTAAGAATTTGTCATTCATTTCATAGGTACTGAAGACTCTTCCATAGGATATTAGCTCATTCACAATTCTATAGAATTTCTTATAGCACTCAGTTATGCTATCAGATTTTCCTTGTCTAAAGCTTTCATACTCCTGATTTAGCATAGACTTTCTGTCCATCCTTACTTCTTCAGATCCCTCCATGTAGACAATCAATGTGTCCCACATCTCCTTGGAGGTCTTGCAGTGAATCAGATTCTGAAAAGTTGAATCATCTATGGCACTGACAATGATGTTCTGTGCCCTTTTGTCCATGGTTGCCAAGATGATTTCATCCTTGGTCATTTCTGAATAAGTCTTTGGTATTTGGATATTTGCATCAAGAACAGATATCTTCATTGGAATGAAGGGACCTTCCTGTACTGTGATGTAAATCCTTGGGTCAGATGCTTCCATAAACAATCTGACTCTTTCTTTCCAGATCCCAAAGATTTCCTTCTTGCATATGGGTAATTTCATAGACCCTAGCTCCTTATGATTCTCTCCAGAACCCATCTTCTTGATTCTTGAATCTGCCTTTCAGATCTACCTCAGACTGCTAAGTCCTTTTTGAGGAACCTCCCTCTGATACCACTTGATAGTTTAACTTTCAAGGCAGCCTAAACACCTAGAGGGGGGGTGAATAGGTTCTGCTTTTCTTATAAAAACTTCTAGGCAGAATTCAATTCAATAGCTAACACAATAAGCACAGCAATCACAGAAATTAAAACATCACAGATTGCACAAGGTTTTATAGTGGTTCCCCAAGGTCTGGGTACATCCACTTTCCCCCTTCACCTATCTAGCAGTATGCTAGATTCGGCCAAACTTCCACTTATCTCAGATCAATAGATCCTACAACTCAGAACCCAACTGGTTCCTACAACTCAGGCACAACTGCCCTACCTCAGCCTTGCCCCAAGGCCTACAACTCAGAGAATATCCTTCTCCTACACTCAGGCAAACAGCCCTACCACTCAGAGTTCAACACTCCTACACTCAGCCTTTATAACATAGGCTTACAACTCAGATCTGTGTAAACAGATCCTACAGAAATATAGAAAAGATTGTTTAACTGTCTTGCCAAAGTTGAGAGAGAAAAGGCCATGACAATTCTTGATTCAGCTGATGCAATCAACTGTATCTGAGCCTTCTTCAAAGCTTCTTGAAAATGAACTTAGCTGAGTTGATTCCAAACAGCTTCTTGAGAATCCACTGGTGGTTTCTTTCTTCTTCTTCAAATTCTGGCTTGATCTCTCTCTATCCAGCACTTTGAATGATTCTTCTGAATTCTGATTAGAACTCTTCTTAGATCTATCCTTAGATAGTCTTCTTAGATCTCCCGGAGAAGATCTTCTTAAGTGACTAGCACTTTCTTGGAATGAATTGGATTGTGATCCTTCTCTTCCTTTTTGATTCAAAGTTATTCAAAAGGACTATCTGTTCTCTTTTTTTTTTCTTCTGAATCTGTCTATTTATAGACATTCTTCATGGTAACCGGCTGATCCGGTTTCTAACCGTTTTCTGACAAGTCTGACAGCTTCAGTTAACCGGTGGTGACCCACAGCTGTCAAGTCTTCAAACAAGTCCTGTGCCTTAGTCTTGAACCACAAGTTGTTGAAACAGTCTGTCAGAAAGTGTCGAGACCATCTGTCTATCTGTGTCGACACAATTGACTTTGGTGTCGACACAGTCTTCAGTGATGTCGACTAAGTTGTCTTTGAGTCGACACAGCTTCTTCTGAAAATAACTTGGTCTTGACTCTTCAGTGTGTCGACACAAGTCCTGTGTGTCGATACAGTTGTTGTAGAATCATAACTTAGTAAGTGTCGACTTAGCCTTCAGGTGTTGACACATTTATTTCTTGAATCTGCTTTAATGTGTCGACTTAATCACAATGTGTCGACACATTCTGCTGGTGTCGACAAACTTGAGGTCGACTATTTTCTTCTGTGTCGACACATTCAGCTGAAGTCGACGATTCTGAGATCGACTATACTCTTCTGTGTCGACACATTCTCCCAGTGTTGAGGTCGACGCTTTTCTTCTGTGTCGACACAAATTCCCAGAGTTGTGTCGACTCTTTTCTTCTGTGTCGACACAAATTCCCAGTGATGTGTCGACTTACTTCTTCTGTGTCGACACATTCTCCCAGTGTAGTTGTAGACTAACTGCTATGTGTCGACACTGCTTCCCAGTGTTGTGTCGACTATTTTCTTCTATGTGTCGACACTACTTCCTCTGTGTCGACACTTGGACTTAGAATTTTTCCTGCATACTTTATCAATTCTTCACCTGCACATGTCAACTTAAAACAACATCAAATACACCTTGATGTATATCATTGAGCTAGGTTGGGCTTCTTCAAATCAGGTACACATTTTCCAATGTACCCAACATATTCATTATATACTTGAAAAGGGTAATGTTGTTGTGGATGTATTTAGTCGGCGGGCTCTCGTGGAAGAAAATTAGATTCTACTGCACGATGAACGTCTAATCTATGACTTGGAGTCCCTTGAGATCATTCGCATTGATAGGAGTTCAATAACAACAACATGCTAGAGCTGGACAAGATATTCAATATGATCTTGCGGATCGAGTCTGAAAAGCTTTGGATCTTGATGAAAGCATGAAGCATTATATGTCAGAGAATGTGGATGGGTTAAACACTAAGTTCACCTTCGAAAATGGACTTCTTTGGAAGGATAATAGATTGTGTGTCCCCAATGTAGGTAAACTACAAGAGGAATTTGCGTACGAGACCCATTTTACCAAGTACTCGATTCACCCTTTGAGTACAAAAATGTACATGGATATGAAGAAGCACTTTTGGTATGTGGGTTGGAAGAAATATATTGCCCTCTATGTGGTCAAGTGTCATACTTGCACGTCGGTGAAGGACGAATGTCAATAACCCAGTGGATTTTTAATGTCCTTGCTGATTCTGGAATGAAACTTTTGATGATATCAATAGATTTAGTGCACGGATTATCGAGATTGCAACATGGAAACAACACAATTTGGGTGATCATCGATCATTTGACAAAGGTATCTCTCTTCATTCCAAACTGGAAGGATGAATCTATGGAGAAATTAGCACATCTATATGTTGATAACATCATACGATTGCATGATGTTCCCCATAGTATTGTGAGCGATTGTGATGGGAGTTTCACATCAAATGACTGGAGGGTAATCCACTAGCTATTTGGTACTAAGCTAAATCTTAGCACGACCTTCCACCCATAAATGGATGACTATGGAGGTAATGCTTTGAAAGCGCTCTTAAACTTCAGAAAGAGATGGGAGGACCACCTTACCTGATTGAATCTACTTGGGATTTGGTTCTAATGGTTGGGGCTTATTCTAGATCTTACTATATAGGTTGAGGATAGAGTTTAAGATTACTTCCCATTATACTTTCTCTCTCCAAGGTTGAGAAAGAAGAGATGCAATGAAGAGGAAGAAGGGCCGCCATTGGAGAAGCTTCGGAGCTCCAAATCGCGAGTCGACTCTGGATCCATGGATAGGAACCCTCCGCGGTCATTTCAATCTTGCTCAATCTTTGATTCATGGCGCCAAAGTGAATGTCAAGGTTAACAATCCTCCTACACAGTCTTAGGATGTGTTGGCCCTTTCTTTTTTTGATACACTTGCATAGGAAGAGTCTACCCCACTAATTAGTGGAGGGAAAGACCTTCATTGGTTCATTCAAACCCTGGGTCAATTGTGCATACGGATTCAGGCATTGTATGTGAATTCTACTAATGGTCGTTGACTCAGATCGATGATTCTTGTTGTCATGTTGCATTTAGGTTAAGCCTAGTGTGCATGCCAGAGAATGAATCCGAGAAATGCATTATTTCATTACGGGGCTTGCAATTAAGATAGCTATTTGTGTGCTTAGCGAAAGCCCCATGATTGTGTTGTGGTTGAACGCAAACCTTCACCACTAATTTGTTGTGGAGTTGACTTCTCCTACGTCGACAATGCTTGTGAAGCCTATATCCTCTTGTATGGATTAGGTGCATAGCTAGATATTTTGGTAGCACTTATATGTGTTATACACTTGCAGGCTGATGCGAAGTAGTACCCGTATAATGCTAGTTGATCATGATGACTTAAGAATGGTGTTGAGAATATTGCCCACATTGTTCCTAATTTGAAGAAGTCCTCACAATATAGATGAACACACTTGTACTTGATGTGTATGATTTTGTAGTGTTGTTTACAAGAACATGATAGTGCACGCTCAACATAAGACTAAAATTAGTGTCCTCAAACATACTCTTGCTAATTTAATCCCACATTGTGCAAGCACCGTGTCAACCTAAGATATATATTGTGTTAGACTTGATACTTGCTCTTAAAATTACAATAAACAAAGTCTAGAAGCTTGAGTAATGCAACAGATTCAAGTATAAAAAGATAGAAATTGTCTATGTAAACATTCGACTAGACATCTAATTGAATGTTTAGAAAATCTAACTGAATGTGTTGTGGAATTAAGATGAATCATGTAGATAGCAACAGAGTACAAAAATCTATCGAGACACTGATTTTACTAGATAGTCAAACCAAATATGCAGCAGAATCAAGAAGAATTGAGTGAAATTTTTAGGATGATGCCTAAGTACCAATTTGACTAGATTATCTAGCAATTCATGCAGAAGAGTCAAGACTATTCGAGTAGATATCTCATGATGGAAAAAAATATGATTAAGTACAGATTCGAATAGACATCTAACTAATCGTGTAGAACAATTAAGAAGATTCAGGCTGATGTACTTATAATGCAAAGAGTCTGTGTAGATTCAAATAGACATCAAACCACTCGTGCTGATGAATCAAGATTATTCATGTAGATGAAAAATATGTATAAAACTATTAAGTGCATAATCATTTAGATCATCTACACGATCATGTAAAAGGCTCAAGGCTATTCAACTAGATATTCTTTAAATCTCAAAGATGTGTTGAAGTCTTGAAGGAAGAAGGTTCCGCTTAAGCTATAATTCGATTAGGTATCTAGTAATTCGACTAGATCCATTCGACGAGATATGGAGAAAAAGAGTACTCGTAAAAATCTATTTTAAGTCCAGATTCAACCATAGGTTCACTATTCGACTAGAAGAAGCCCCAAAAAAGTATTCTGACTATAAGCTTCTAGAATAATATCCACTAAGTAATAATTTGACTTGATATCAAGCTATTTGACTGAATATGTAATATATTCGACAAAATTATATTTTCTAGAAGAGTGAACAATCATATTTGACTAGATGTCTATCATTTGAACAGAAGAAGCACTGAAAAAGCAATTCAACTGAACATGAAGAAATTCGACCAAATATCAAGTTGAATTTATTAGACAAGTTGTATTCGAATAACTATAGGATCTCTTTGAGATCTGAGATTTAGTGTCCTAGTGACCTAAGGTAGGGTGCCAACCAATGTCTTTGAGGTAGGAGACTCTAACTCTAAGCTATATGATTCCTTTGTGGAATCAGAGTGTAGGATTCCCATATGGAATCTAAGCTATAGGATTCTGAGTTTAGGGATCTGAGGTAGGAGGCCAGTCAGTGCCTCTGAGGTAGGATACTTGGTCTCTGAGTTGTAGGATCTATGAATTTGAGTTTTGGATGGAGTTTTGCTGAGGCTAGTGAAGGATCGCGGTTTGCCTTGGCAACAGAGCGATTAGGAGCGCATAGGATTTTAAAAAAAATTCACAATCAATCCATCACATAGGGTTTAGGATATGTTACCTATACAGAATGTTATCTCTAAGTGAAGTGACGAATGCTTTTGTGTAGACGGCAACGAATCCACCACGAGGGAGAAAGCAATCCCCTCGCCTCACGGTTCACCTTGAACCCGAACTGTGACGAATCTCTATTCTGTTGACGAGGAATAGAGACACAAGGCTTAGATTTCTCTTTCCAATAGCGTCGGGGATTCCAAGTGGTCGAACCACACTAATCTCCGGGGAGGGAAGATGAATATGAGAGACCTAAACAGGATCTGGAAAGGATCCTCAAGGCAAAGCACTTGCCTCAACTGAAAACCCCGAGATCGAGCCTCAACCAGGAATTCGCACGGTGCGCTGGTTCCACGAACCTTCGGCGCGCCTCAGGAGGTCGTCCAGCGATGACGAGAAGCGCAACCAAGGACTGGACAGCAGGCAACAAGGAGGTTTGAGGAGGCACGACCGAGCTCCGACGCAGACCAGGAATCGCACGCCGTCAAGGAGAAAAATGGCGGAAAACCCTAGCTGAGCGCCTGTTTTCCTCCTATTTATATTCACTCGGGCCCTCCTTTTCTTAACCCTTGTTATATTTTTTATTATTCTCTCATTATATTACCGGCTTACAGCATATATATCTCTTTATATGTATATTTTAATATGTATATCTATATATATAGATATATATATATACTTATAAGTATATTACATACATATATATACGTGTATATATATATATATTTATATATACAAAAATATATCACATATATTTACATACATATATATGTATATATCGAAGCAAACTCCAATTACTGTGCTCATCTACCAAAAAAATTACGACAACTCGCCTCGTCATAAATTTTCCTTTTAATAGTCGCACAGAAAAAAAAACTTATCTAAGCATGTCGAGTCACGACATGATGCGTTCACACTTACTACAGTATTTAGATTAAATTTTCTCCGAAATAAACACCCAAGTAAGTCGAACTGATACTGTTCCCGTTTATTTGGTGCGGCCTTATAGAGGAACTATGTCGTCAAGGCGATAATATAACAACCTATATTATGGACTATAAGAGGCTTTGTCACTGCATTATAGTCGCCTCAATAACATAGTAACTAGGTAACGCATTATGATGACTTGTGTCTTTTCTTTGTCACATGATATCATAAATATTGTGCAAAATAGGAGTGTGTCCTTTTCGCACTATATTTAATTTTTCTCGGTCTCATAAGTGACGTGTATTTATAACTACATCAGTTATATTGCATGCTATATAAACTCGCTTTACCAAGGGGCCCGTTAATATCATAACTCAAATAAATTTGAGGGACACAGATATTATCTTGTGTAGATTACACATGCATAGGTATGAACAACGAATCACGATATTTATCACCATCAAAAGATAGTCTTCAACCGCAGTCACATTGCTCACACCAATGTGCCAAATCTACATATCTCATATCTACAATACATAAGACACGTTGTGAATATTAATGACACTCAACACAATCCAAATAATGTTACAACATGAAATAGGTCAAACTTAATATGTATAAAACACATATACATATTCATATGATTAAATGATAATCCCTTATCAACATTTATAGAACTACAATGTACTTTAATCGATATGACAATCTTAACTTGGTAATCAATGTTCCTCTTTGATTACCTCGATTGTGAGCAAAGCATAAGATTACGTGATGATATAAACTCAGGGTTCTATAGTTCAGTACCAAGTGCATCTTCCCAAACAAAACTTGAGACTCAACACATAATCAAGGAACAAAATGTGAAAATATTTATAAGCAAAAGACAACTTTCAAAAACACCACTTCCTTCAATCTCCCACTTGTTTTTAAAGTTTCTTAATCAAGGAAAGTAAAACATAAAGAGAAACCAATAGAATCAATCGACAAGCCACTCTCCATGTCTTGAAGCCCCATGGACTCAAAGTGAACTTTGCCTTTGGCTTGAGACAATGGTTTTGTGAAGGGATCAGCTGTGTTACTGTTTGTGTATATCCATAAAAGTGCAATTTTTCCTTCGTCAATAAAGTCGCGCATAACAAAATACTTTCTGTCCATGTATTTTGATTTATGATGTGATTTTGGCTCCTTGATTTGAGAAATAGAAGCGTTATTGTCGCAAAACAACTTCAAGGACCCCTCATTGGACGCAACGACTCCTATTTACTAAAGGAACTTCTTTATCCATACTCCTTCTTTGCTTGCTTCTGCGGCCGCCATGACTTCCGCTGTAGTGGTCGTGTTAGTTGTGGTTGATTGTTTATAACTCTGCCAACTCATGGCACCGCCATTCAGAAGAAAAACGAACTCAGACTGAGATCTCCTATCATCCGGATCTGTCATAAAGCTAGCATCCATGTAACCTTCGGCAGCTAGATCCTTCTGCCCACCAAAAACAATAAACTTATCCTTGGTCCTCTTCAGGTACCTAAGAATATTTTTGACGGCGGTCCAATGATTAGGACCGGGCAAAACCAAATGTCGACTAGTCATGCTCAAAGCATATGCGACATCCGGTCTTGTGCAAGTCATGGCATACATGATGGATCCTACAGCGGAAGCATACGGAACATTCTTCATGTATTCAATGTCTTTATGCATTGTAGCGCAGTGAGACTTGCCAAGTTGCACAGACACTTTCATTAGCACATTCCCTTTCTTAGAGTTCTCCATATGAAACCTTTCTAAGACTTTGTCAATGTAAACGCTTTGACATAGGCCAATGAGTCTCCGCGATCGGTCTCTATATATCTTAATTCCCAATATATATTGGGCTTGACCCATGTCCTTCATTGAAAAAATTGTTTTCAATGAGTCTCTTGTTTGTTCCATTAATGATAATCCATTCCCTATTAATAAAATGTCATCGACATATAAGACCAAAAAGATAATGTGACTCCCACTAACCTTTTTGTACACACAAGGCTCTTCTTTGCTTTGAATAAATCCAAGAGTCCTAACCTCTTCATCAAAGCGCTTGTTCCAACTCCTCGACGCTTGCTTTAAGCCAAAAATGGCCCTCTTAAGTTTGCATACTTTGTTGATATTATCCGGATCTTCAAAACCTTGAGGTTGTTTCATGAACACATCCTCATCAAGCTTTCCATTTAGGAACGCCATTTTGACATCCAATTGCCATATTTCATAATCATAAAAGGCGGCAATGGCCAGCATGATCCGAATAGTTTTGAACATTACAACCGGCGAAAAGGTTTCATCATAGTTAATCCCTTGGACTTGACTGAAACATTTTGCCACGAGTCTAGCCTTGTAGGTTGTCATGTTCTCATTCATGTCCATCTTCCTCTTGAAGATCCATTTGTTGGGAATGGACTTCTTTCCATCAGGAAGGTCAACCAAGTCCCATACTTGGTTGTCATACATGGATTGTATTTCGGATCTCATGGCTTCTTACCAGGCAATGGAATCTATCTGTTTTAATGTTTCTTCGTATGTCAAGGGGTCTTCGGTGTCGATCACCGATACTTCATGAAGACCCATGTATAGGTCAGGTTTTCTTCTCACCCTTGTCGATCTTCTGAGTCCATTTTGCTCATTCAACTCCTCTTGAGTCACCTGAATATCTTCCACAATTTCTTGCGGAATTATTTCATGCTCAATGCGAGTCAAGCGATTGCTTGGTGGTGCGGTATGAACCTCCTCTACAAACATTTGTGGAGGTGGAATGTTCATACTCCCACTGAACAAAGGAACTCCATGTGACATCTCGTGATCATCTTGAATGTCAAATTTCATCTCATGATCACTCCCTTGTAGGCCTTCTTGAGTTTCCCCAAGTGTTATCCTACGGTCACCGCCTTCAATTCTTTCGAGAAACTCTTTCTCTAAGAACGTTGCACCCTTCTTTACGAATATGGTATTCGTCGACTTGTGCCAAAAAATTATACCCTTTCGTTTCTCTTGGGTATCCAATGAAGAAACATTTGCCCGCTTTGGGTTCTAATTTTGACGATAACATACGTTTAACATATGCCTCGCAACCCCAAATTTTGAGAAAGGATATGTTGGGTGGCTTGCCAACCCATATAACTTGAGGAGTTTTATCAACAGATTTAGTTGGAATGAGATTTAGAGTGTGAGCTGCACTTAATAACGTATGACCCCAGAAATATAAAGGTAGATCGGTTTGGCATATCATGGAATGAACCATGTCTAGCAGGGTTCGGTTTCTCCTTTCGTAGGCACCATTCCACTGCGGGGTGCCAGGAGGAGTAAGTTGTGGTACTATACCACAATCCTTTAGGTAAGTAGTGAACATATTGCTCAAGTACTCACCTCCACGATCTGTTCTCAAGATTTTAATTTTCTTATCGAGTTGGTTCTCTACTTCATTCTTGAATTCCTTGAATTTCTCAAGTGATTCACTTTTGTGCTTCATAAGGTAAACATAGCCATAACGGCTATGATCATCTGTGAAGGTGATGAAGTACCTATAACCATCTCTCGCACTTGTACTCATTGGACCGCATACATCGGAGTGTATCAATTCCAACAAGTTGCTCGCTCTTGCACCTTTCTTGTTGAAAGGTGTCTTGGTCATTTTACCGGATAAACAAGATTCGCATGTCCCAATCGCATCATGGTCAAAAGAATCTAGAAAATTAGCTTGATGCAATTTCCTTATGCGTTTCTCGCTTATGTGACCAAGACGATGGTTCCATAAGAGTGTCTCATTTATATGAGATATCTTGAGCCTCTTGTTATTGATGTTCAATACAGATTTATCATCAACTATATTAAGCAAATACAAGCCATTTGAAATGAAATTTGCATAAAAAATACCATCCTTCTTAATTGTCATTTGTGAATTACTTATCACAAAACAAAAACCTTCTACATCCAAGCATGATATGAAAAATAATGTTTCGAAATACAGAAGGGACATGATAAACATCTTTTAAAGTTAAACATAAACCACTAGGTAAGTGAAGGTCTAGGGTGCCCACAAAAACTACAGAGATTCTCGCACCATTTCCAACCTTTAGCACAACTTCTCCCTTAGAGAGCAATCTTCTATCCCTTAGTGACTGCACATTAGAAACTAAGTGAGCACATGATCTGGTATCTATTACCCAATCAAGGATAGTTGTGGCCAAGTTTAAATTTAATTCAATAACATATATACCTTTGGGACGCTTGCGTTCAATCTTGCCTTCATCCAAGTCACGCTTATACTTGGGGCAATTCATCTTGTAGTGTCCTTTCTCATGACAATAGAAGCACTCAGTGACAGATGTTGGAGAGTTCTTCACTTTTCTTCCCTTATAGGTGCTCACTTGAGCCCCTCCCTTTTTGCCTTTGAAAGAAGGATCTCTACTAGAGGTCTTGTTGACGTTGTTGTCTGTATTCTTGAAATTCTTCTTGCTACTAGACGCAGCGGCTAAGACAGGATTTGCCTTTGTCTTGCCCATGTCCACCTCAGCTGTTTTGAGGGCATTGTGGAGCTTATTTATGGTCATCTTCCATTCACGCATGTGATAATGCATTATGAAATCCTTGAAGGAGTAAGGATGAGACCCCCAAAATGATATCCTCAACAATGTCTTCAGGAATCAGAGAATTCAATTTCTCCAATTTCTCCAAGTAGCCCTGCACCTTAAGAAAGTTCACCGAGACAGATTCACCCTCCATCATCTTGCACCTTGTGAGTACTATGGTGGTCTTATAGCGCTCTTTTCGAGCACTATCGGTGAACATCTTCTCCAGTTGTGTCACTATTTCTTTTGCAGGAGTATCAAGGAATTTCCTTTGCAACTGATCGCCAATGCTGGCCAAGATCAGTGTTTGAACAACACGCTGTTGGTCATTCCATTTCTTTTGTTCCTCCTTTTCAACATTAGTTGGTTTTCCTTTCTCCTTCTTTTCTGGGCAACTGCCATCCAGAATTTGTTGGAGATTTGCCAAACGCAACAGATGTTCAACTTGAGGATCCAATCGGAATAGTTTGACCCGTCGTTAGCAAGCGGACTCTTATCAATCATGGAACACAGGAAATTGGGAAGGGTAGACATAGCTCTCTAAATAAAATTAAGAAATGAGTAAAGACAAGTCCATAAAAATATTTTGCAATATATATAAAATTGCCACACAAGATCCTATCCAAACAAAAGGACTCATCCATTTGGTTTGTGCAGGTAGGTACTAGTCACCAATCATAACCTTTTAAGCAAAAAAAAACATAAACCCTATGATTCTTGAGAATAACCAAAAGCACTTTCCCAAAAATTCAAGCCGAGATCTTGAAAATTTGATTAAGAAAACTCATATTATTGGGCAACCAATGTGACCAAGATATTCCCCCAACATGAGTAGGATGTGCCTCACACAAAACCTACTCACATGCGGCCTAATATCAAGTTCACACTGGTTCCACCATATCCAGTAATTGGAGTCACACTCATGATTATCCAAGATTACTAGCTTAAGTGGACAATATGAGAAGGAAAATAACATCTTAAATTTTTCATTTTATATTCCCTAATTCCTCTAAACAACGAAGGAAACAAAAAAATAAAACCTAACTCATGGAATTCTAATTATTACATCCATCACAAGCAATACATTCCAGAGATGACATAATTAATAAAAGAATGCTAAGAACAACTCCGCAACACAAAAGGATTTGGACGGTCCAAGCCGCCTCTATGCAAACTGATTCATCAGATCACTCTTGTAGCCAAACTAACCATAAAGCAATAGTGATCTCCGCATGAACCCTAAGGGGCAAAAACAAAAACCGCATCCATTGCCATGAGAAAACCCTAAACCTGGCTCTGATACCACTGAAGGATCGTGGTTTCCCTTGGCAATGTAGCGATGTGGAGTGCATAGGACTTTAAAAAAAAAATCACAATCAATCCATCACATAGGGTTTTCTGCCATTTTTCTCCCTGACGGCGTGCGATTCCTTGTCTACGTCGGAGCTCGGCTAGGTATGAGCAACGAATCACGATATTTATCACCATCAAAAGATAGTCTTCAACCGCAGTCACATTGCTCACACCAATGCGCCAAATCTACACATCTCATATCTACAATACATAAGATACGTTGTGAATATTAATAACACTCAACACAATCCAAATAATGTTACAACATGAAATAGGTCAAACTCAATATGTATAAAACACATATACATATTCATATGATTAAATGATAATCCCTTATCAACATTTATAGAACTACAATGTACTTTAATCGATATGACAATCTTAACTTGGTAATCAATGTTCCTCTTTGATTACCTCGATTGCGAGTAAAGCATAAGATTACGTGATGATATAAACTCAGGGTTCTATAGTTCAGGACCAAGTGCATCTTCCCAAACCAAACATGAGACTCAACACATAATCAAGGAACAAAATGTGAAAACATTTATAAGCAAAAGACAACTTTCAAAAACACCACTTCCTTCAGCTAGCTCACTACTAGATAGGTGGAGGGAAAAAGTGGGCGTACCCAACTCAGGGAACCACTATAGTTTTATGTGTCTGTGGTGTGGATTATTTGTGGTTGTGTGCTTGTTGCTCTTACTTTAGTTATTTCGCTTTAAATTAAGAAAAGAACAACATCACCTATTCTCCCCCTCCAGGTGAAGAGACATCCCACAACTTACATACGGGCAAAGCTTAACCAAACCCATACCATGCACATCGGTGAGAGGTCTTAACCCCCAGTACACTGTTTGATCATGGGTTAGGCTGCAGAAGGCATGATAACCTAAGACGACAATAGCTTTTTCTTTACACCTAAGTTTGCATAACTTAGGGTGGAGATAGTACTCGCATGAGAGTACACCGAATGTTTTCCTTGAGTGCATGTAACACATGGTTGTGAGTACTCACAGGTGTGTTGTGGTGATTTGATGTTATGTTAGCCCCATGCGTGTTTGCTTAAGTAATTCTAGGGAACCTCTGGGTGAACCCAACCAAGATCATTTGCATTACATAGGTCCCTTTTACTTTGATGCTCAACCTAGAAGATTGTATGTGCTTGAAAAAAAAACACTTTTTGTGGAGTATTTGCACTTTTTCTTTTGCTACATATTGCATGTGCAACTTGCTTGAAGGTAAGAGGTGCCCCGCACTGGAGCCGGTCATTTACCTCTTACTTATAGATGGTGCATGTGATGGTGAGATAAACGACAAATAGTGGGCAAAAGCCCAATGCTGAGTTGGCCCTCGAAGGCCAAACTATTTAAAGCATTTTCATGTATTTCCGACCTGTATGACAACATATGTTTAACATGTTTAGAGTTTGATATATTGAATGAATGTAGGACACCTACTAATTCCATGTTCAACACATCATGGGATGCAGGTAAGCTACTAAGATTTGAATATGCTTGGATGAGTTGTTTAATAAGAAGAATGTAGAGAGGCTACAATTCTTGAAAAATGAGTTGGCAAATGCCACTCAAGGAGATTTTGTCCATTTCTGTTTTCTTCTTGAAGATGAAGAACTTGTGTACTATGATATCAACATTAGATCTATATGAGCTTATTTCTAAGGCTAAGTTGAGAAGACACATTATCCGAGATTTATGAAAGGAGTATGTTGTCTTTATCACTTCAGTGCAAGGATGAGCTACCCAACCATCCTTGCTGGAGCTGGAGAACTTGATAGCTTCTCAGAAGAGCTTAGCAAGACAAATGTCTGGAAGTCCAATATTAGGGGAAGATAGTGAAGTCTTGTTTTCAGGAAAGAAGAAGTGGAACAAGAAGATGAATTCTCAAGCAGGTGAAAGAACCTTGACCTTATCACATTAGGAGGGAGGCAAGGCACCTCCTAAGCATGATGGACGTCAAAAGGGTACAAGGTGTTTTAGATGTAACAAGGTTGGCCATATGAAGAGAGACTGTAGAGTCAATCTTCAGTCAAGGCGTGCTGCTGAGAAAGGAGAAGGATCCAGTCGAGAAGGAGAGTGGGAGAATTCCTTCAATGCAGGCATGATAATAATGCTTGGTTATGCATTGACCTCCATAACTTCCAAGAAGACTGGATAGTAGACTCGGGGTGTGATCATCACATCACTGGTGATGAGTCAATGTTCTCTTCTCTTCAAGCATACACGGGAAATTATGTAATCGTTGGGACTGATGACTCAGTTTATACAGTTGAGAAGGAGGGAACAATATTTTTGGGAAGTGATAGGAACCTACTCACTTTGAAGAGTTTTTATAACATGTCAGGTATGAAGAAAAACTTGTTCTCGGTAACCAATGTTGTGGATGCAGGTTTTCATGTCCTCTTCAGGCCAACAAAGGTTAAGTTCTTGAAAAAAAATTAGCGGTAAAGGTTGATGTTACTTATGTTGGGAGAAGGGTAAAGGACTTGTTCATTTTATCGACAAGTTCTTATGTTGAGAAGATGAGGGCAAACGACAACACAACAATCTGGCATGAAAGTCTCAGGCATATTGGGATGGATGTCTGATATTAGCGGTAAAGGCTTTCCTAGTCTTTCATCCCTGGGTGATGGTCATGTTAGTGAAAGGTGTCAGTATGGAAAGACACATCACCTTTCATTTAACAAGTCTTTTACGAGATGCAAGACACCGTTGGAGTGCATTCACAGTGATCTAATGGGGCCACGCGACATCCCAAGTCTTGGAGGAAATAGATACTTGCTGTTCTTGGTTGATGACTTCACAAGATACAGTTGGGTGTACTTTGTGAAGGAGAAGTCAGAATTCTTCCAGAAGGTTGTGGAGTTCAAGGAACTCGTTGAAGACATGTTAAGGCTGTAGATAAATAAGCTGAGGATAGATAATAGAGGAGATTTTACTTCACATGAGTTCTTCAACTTCTGCAAGAAGCACGAGATTAAGAGAGAGCTGACATGTGCTCACACTCCACAATAGAATGGAGTGGTAGAGAGGAACATTTGTCACTTGGTGGAGACTTGTAAAGCTGGCTTCATGCCAAAGGCATTCCCAGGTCTTTTGGGTGAAGGGTATGGCCCGTGGAGCATATGTCATCAACTAGATTCCCTTCAGTCTGAACAACATGAAGTCTCCGCATGAGTTGATGTTCAAGGAGAAACTCAGTATGAGACATCTCCGGGTGTTTAGTTCTACCTGCTACATGCATATCTCAGATGCTCTCAAGAAGTTGGATGCTAAGGCGAAGAAGTGCATCTTCATCGACTATGATGAGTGGAAGAAGGGATGAAAATTAATGGTTCTTAAGACCAAGAAGTTTTACATCTCGAGGGAAGTGGTATTCGATGAGATGATGTCGTACCTTGGTAGCTTTACTGTTGAGCTACAAGAGAGTATAATAGAAAGCAAGGGTAAGGAAGGTTCTAAATATCTTCTAGTAGAGTTGTATGTATCTCCAAGAGCTCCGGTTACATCAGACTCAGCGTCAAGTTCTTCAGTGACTGGAAGCAGGGGGAATGATGCTCCTCATATGTCTGACAGGAGAGCTGATGTAGAAGAAGACGTGGAAGTGGTGGAAAGTGGTCTGGCCTTGTGGAGGTCAAAATAGACCATCATACCACTAGCTCGGTATTGAGATGGTCACATGTTGAGCTTAGTCACATATTTCTTTGTTGGACCTCTGGACGAGCGGGAGCCGTCGTACTTTAAAAATGTCATTGGAGTAAAGGAGTGGGAAGATGTCATGGATGAGGAGATGACCGTCCTCAGAAAGAAAGAAACTTGGAATCTGGTCCCTAATATTGAAGGCATAATTCTAGTTATTTGCAAATGCGTTTACAAGTTGAAGAAGAAAGCAAATGACAGTATCGAGCGGTACAAGGACTGCCTTGTAGCTCTTGGGTTCTTATAGTAGCATAGAGAAGACTACGAGGAGACATTGAAGGATCAAGCGCATACCCAACTGTTTCAAAAGCCCGGGCCATTGGAAAGGGCGCTACTTAATTTCTTAAATAAGTAGCAAAGTGTCATAGGTCAAGTGAAGGAACGCCGAACCCAATAATCCACCCTGGCGTCCAGCACAACCCGTCGGCTCAGAGGCGGGGTTACTACATGGCACAAAGGTGGGGTTACCACATGTCCACGGTTGCCTGACCCGCCGGACCCACACTGGTAGAAGGGAAAAATAGGGATTTAATATCCCCCCCCCACCGGTCTTCAACCTGTGACCCACTTTGATACCAAATGTAGGATCAAGTGCATACCCAACTGTTCCAAAAGCCCGGACCGTTGGAAAAGGTGCTACTTAATTTCTTAAATAAGTAGAAGAGCGCCACGGGTCAAGTGAAGAAACGCCGGACCTAACAGACATTTAGTCCTGTAGCCAAGATGACTTCAGTTCAGATGGTGATTGTTTTGGCGGTTTGCCAAGGATGGAAGATTTGGCAGCTCGACGTGAAGAATGTGTTTTTTTATGGGTGATAACTTCTCAAAAAGAAGTTATCTAGCCCAATTTTAGACTAAATATTCATTATAAAATGCTTAAAATGACTTTAAATAAAATAGAAATAAAATTAAATTCATATTTATTTATTTTCTAGCTAATTCGGTCTTTTTCTATGGCATCATTGCGAGAAATGCCAAAGAAATTGGCTTGGAGAAAGAAATCTGCCCAAATAAAATAACCAGGAAAGTAGGTCACAACGCGTGAAAAAGCAGGTTACAACATGGTCTGGATGAATTTCAGAATTTGAATTTCAAAGTTGGCTCCAATTAAAAATATGGAAATGTGCTTTTTTCCAAAGGGTTGGCTATGTTTTTAAGAGGCAAAATCTCCATCAAATCAGGAATTCCAAGACATTCTAAGAGAGTGGAGGAGAGGAAATCAAGAGTTTTTCATGTAGGGTTTGTGAAAATCCTCCATTGAAGAAGGCGGCTAGAACAAAGAAGACGACGGATCCTTGGGCTGATCGAGCGAGCGACTCTGGAAGGGAAATCCTGCAGTATTTAATCATTAAATCAATCATGTATTATACGATCTCTCCAATCATTTCGCGATTTTCTTCCATCGCTATGAACTAGTTCCTCTAATCTTGTATTGTGAGAGTACTAAGTTGTGTGTGATGACTATTCTCTAATTTTTATCTTTGTGAATGTTTGGTGAATGTTCTTTATTGAGTTTATGATCTTTTATTATGGAACTTATGGTCAATGTTTCATCTTTTTACTACGCTTCATAAATCGAGAGAGGAGTTGCATGTGTGCATCATAGATTCGATATAGTATTTGAAGAGAGAATGAGATTTCCTCTTGATATTAGCAACTTTGGTTTTTGTTCTTCATTCGGTTTCCTATTTCACCCAAGGGGAGATAGTGGGCTAGGGATTTCTGATATCGAGAGATACGAATCTCTATTTTAAAATTGTTGCAAGACGTTTCACCATACATTTTCACAAGGTCACTTTTTTATGTACATCGCATTATACTTAAGAAATCACGGTACAAAATTATCCCTCATAACTTGTAACACAAATATTTTCCGTAGTTAATTAATTAGTAGTTGTCTTTCCAGTTTTTAATATCTTAAAATCACCATTTCGATTCACTTGGATTTAGAGAACAGGTGTAACTAGTACTTGCAAGCACTAAATCTAGTACCTCTCCGTGGGAATGATCTTTATTCACTCTTTATTACTTGAACCGGCACGTGCACTTGCATGTAATATGCATACCTGTTTCGGGCGTATCAAGTTTTTGGCGCCTTTGCCAGGGAGGTGCGACGCATTTAGTGTTTTTTTCTTGCAATATTAGTGAATCCTTAGTATTTAGAGTTCAAGTTTTTATTTCTACTATGTATTTGGTTTGTTTTGTTTGTTTACTATCTTTTGTCATTCACTATTTTGTCTAGTGCATGTCCCGTTATCGTTCACCTGAGTTATTGCCTTTGAACCTAGAGATCGAACGGACTTGTAGACAAAATAAAAGAGCATTTCGATTAGAAAATAATAACCCTGTAACCATGAATCCTAACAATCAAAACGCCCCCAATGAAAACGATCAGGACGACCTAGGTCAGGAGGGTCAGGTAGAATATAATGGGAAACTTGCTGAGGTTAGGAGAACCTATCGTGAGTACAATATGCCTTTTAGAGGGGACTACAATACTGCATCATTAAGCCAGCCATTGAAGCCAATAACTTCAAAATTGACTCCATGGCAATGAACCTAGTGCAGCAGAGACAATTCAGTGGACTTAGTCATGAGGACCCAAACTCCCATTTACGGAATTTCATGGATGTGTGTGACACATTCAAGATCAATGGTACGTCATATGAAGCGATTAGACTCTGCTTATTTCCCTTCTCGCTGTCGGGTAGAGCGAAGGAGTGGCTTGATTCCCAATACGGTCTCACCACTTGGATGCAAGTGGTCGACTTATTCTTAGCCAAGTACTTCCCACCCGCTAAAACTACAAAACTGATGTGGGACATTAGTACGTTCATGCAAGAAAATGGGGAAATGTTGTACGACATATGGGAGCGGTTCAAAGAACTCTTAAGGAAGTGTCCTCACCATGGGTTAGCAATGCATCAACAAGTGTGGAATTTTTATAATGGCCTCCAGATATCTACGATGATTCAAGTAGATGGAGCTGCGAGAGGATCCCTCATGAACAAGTATCCTGAGGATGCATATGCGATCCTCGAGGACCTATCTTTGAATAATTATCAGTTGTTCGACCGACAGGCCCCTTTTTCTTCGTCTATGGGAGGTGTACACCAAGTTGATCAACTCACTTCTTTCTCCACACAAATTACTATACAATTCAACTCAATAAATAAGGGGTTAGATGCTTTAACCTTAAATCAAAATCAAGCTCAAATGAACACACAAGTTAATAGTATAATTGCTCCTCCGATTAATATGAATCCTTCACTCACGGTGGAGCAACTCATTAGAAGTAACGAGGAGGTCAACTATATAGGTGGTCAACCAAGATACATGAATCATAATAATCATAATGCACTCCCAACTCATTACAATCCAGATTTGCGTAATCACCCCAATTTTTTGTGGAAGAATAATTCGGGAATGACACACCCACCCGGATTCAACTCAAACCCTCATCCACCCCAGAATAATAATTATAATCAACAAGGGTCATCTAGGAAATTATCGGATGAGTTACTTATAGAATCTATACAGAAGACGAATGCTCGCATTTCTAGTCTAGAGGGCTCATTGCGTGTAATTGAAACTCAATTAGGACAAATCGTTAATGCTTTGAGTCTTAAATCCCAAGGTTCGCTCCCTACAGATACAACTATAAATCCGAAGGGAGATAATCCTCACTGCAAATCTGTCACCTTAAGGAGTGGTAAGGAGTTAGTGGGTGAGACTGTAAATGAGAGTGAGAATCAAGTTGGAAAAGAAAAGGAGTTGGAGATTGTTGGCTCTAATGCCGCGAACGACGAGTTAAAAAAATGATAATATAAATGAAGAAGTAGAAGAAGTATCTGGAGAGACTTAGAGAGAACATGTCACTGAAGATAAAAAGAAGAATGATAATATAAAAGTATATCCACCACCGCCGTTTCCACAACGGTTAAAGAAGAGTAAACTCGATCAAAAATTTCAAAAATTTGTTGAAATATTTAAGAAACTGCAAGTAAATATCCCTTTCGCGGAAGCATTGGAGCAAATGCTAAGCTATGTGAAGTTTATGAAAAACATTTTATCTAAAAAAAGGAAATTTGGAACACATGAGACGGTGACACTCACTCAGGAGTGCAGCGCTATACTTCAAAAGAAACTCCCACCCAAATTAAAAGATCCGGGAAGTTTCACCATACTGTGCTCTATAGGTTACCAATTCGAGGGTAAGTCCTTATGTGATTTAGGCGCGAGCATCAACCTAATACCATATTCTATCTATAGAATGCTTGGTTTAGGAGAAATCTCCAAGACCTCCATCACTTTGTAACTAGCCGATAGATCCCTCGCGTTCCCAAAAGGGATAGTTGAAGATGTCCTGTTAAGGTGGACAAGTTTATTTTTCCAGCATACTTTGTTGTCCTAGATATGGAAGAGGATAGAGAGGCGCCCATTATAGTAGGATGACCATTCCTAGCCACCGATAGGACATTGATAGATGTATAGAAGGGGGAGTTGACCTTGAGAGTTAACGACGAACAAATCACCTTTAATGTACTAAAAGCTATGAAATTCCCCCGGAGTCAAGAAGATCATATGGAGGCGGTAAATAATATTTCAATTCATGAATATAATTTGAATAATAAATCCACAGGGTAAGATAACGTGTTGACCCGATTTTTGATGCATGAGGAGACTTCGGATGATGAAGAGGACATTCGAGATTACCTATAATTATTTGAGGCGCAAGTTGCTTTCGTTAGGAGACCGGAACCCTTTGAGATGTCGGACAAGGCATTGGCGGACAAACCCTCTATTGTTAGTCCGCCGACTCTTGAGTTGAAGCCTCTCCCATACCATCTCATGTATGCATATTTAGGCGAAAATAACACAATGCTAGTTATCATAAATTCTAAATTATCAACTGATCAACTTCAAAAGATTTTAGAATTGTTATCTCTATTTAAAACGGCCATAGGGTGGACCATAACGGATATCCAAGGGATTAGCCCCTCACTATGTATGCATAAGATTCTTTTGGAAGAATCTTCTACGGGATCGATCGAACCCCAGCGTCGTCTTACTCCACCCATGAAAGAAGTGGTGAAGAAGGAAATCATTTAATGGTTAGATGCAGGGATCATCTATCCTATCTCGGATAGCTCATGGATATCACCGGTGCAATGTGTGCCAAAAAAGGCAGGGATGACGGTAGTATGAAATGAGAAGAATGAGCTAGTATCGACTAGGATCGATTACCGGGTGGCTTATTTGTATGGATTACCGAAAGCTGAATAAGGCCACACGAAAAGATTATTTCCCTTTGCCTTTCATTGATCAAGTGCTAGATAAGCTAGCGGGGAACGATTTTTTCTGTTTTCTTGATGGCTATTCATGGTATAATAAGATTACGGTAGCCCCAGAGGATCAGGAGAAGACCACATTCACAAGTCCATACGGAACGTTTGCATTTAGAAGAATGCCCTTCGGCTTATGTAATGCACCCGCCACTTTTCAGCGATGCATGATTGCTATTTTCTCCGAAATTATGGACCATGGTATTGAAATTTTTATGGATGACTTCTCTATCTTCAGTAGTTCTTTTGATGCATGTTTAGTTTGATTGGAAAAAGTGCTAACGCATTGTGTTGAAACTAATCTTGTACTGAATTGGGAGATGTGTCACTTGATGGTGTGAGAGGGTATTGTGCTTGGTTATCATGTGTCAAGGGATGGTTTAGGGGTTGACAAAGCAAAACTAGATGTGATTGAGATGCTGCCACCACCCAATAATGTGAAAATATTGCGAAGTTTCTTATGACATGCAGGCTTCTATAGAAGATTCATTAAAGACTTCGCTAAAATTACAAAACCATTGAGTGGACTACTCAAGAAAGATGCAAAATTTCAGTTGAGCGAGGAGTGTTTAAGCGCGTTCAGCACATTAAAACATCGTTTAACCACGACACCTATCGTGATAAATCCTAATTAGGAGGAGTCGTTTGTCCTAATGTGTGACACAAGTGATTATGCGGTTGGAGTTGTTTTAGGACAGGTATGAGAGAAAGTGTTTCACATGATAGCCTATGCTAGTAAGACCTTGATTGACGCCCAAATAAATTACATAACTACGAAAAAGGAATTACTAGCGGTAGTATTTGCCTTGAGAAATTTGGATCGTATCTTTTATGCACAAAGAGTACAGTTTATACGAATCATGTTGCGATCTGTTACCTCATGGATAAAAAGAATAGGACGCAAAACAACGATTGATCAGATGGGTGCTTCTTTTACAAGAATTCGACGTAGAGATTAAGGATAGTAAAGGTACTGATAATCCTGTGGTGGATCACTTGTCCAGGATAGAGTATACACAACCATCGTATAATCCGAAAATTGAAGAGAGATTTCCAGATGAGAGGGCTTTAGTTATTCATGATAGTACTCCACCTTGGTATGCTGACTACGTAAAATACATATTGAGTAATATTCTGCCGTCTAACATGTCTTATCAAAAAAGGAAGCGAGTTTTACACTAGGTACGCTCCTATCTCTGGGACGAGTCTTATCTGTTTAAAATTGGAGCTGATGGGGTGGTGAGGCGATGCGTGACGAAGGTTGAAACAAAATCGATATTAGAGAAGTGTCATAGCTCACCATACGGAGGCTATTTCATGGGAACAAGGACGACAATGAAGGTATTAAAGGTCGAATTCTTTTGGCCTAATTTATTTCGTGATGCTAATGAACTTATTAAACAATGTGATCGATGTCAACAGTGTGAGAACTTAAGAAAGAACGAGGGAATGCCAATGAATATCATGGTAGAGGTCGAATTGTTTGATGTTTTGGGAATGGATTTTATGGGTCCATTCGTCAATTCAAATGATAATTCATACATTTTGCTGGCAGTAGACTATGTTTCTAAATGGATGGATGCGATCGCAACACCTAAGAATGATGGCAAGATAGTCCTGAATTTTCTAAGAAACCATATATTCAATCGATTCGGGGTACCTAGAGCGATCATTAACCACGGGGGAAGTCATTTTTGTAATCATCAATTCACCTCATTGTTGAATAAATATGGGGTCACCCATAAGGTCGCACTCGTTTACCACCCTTAGACAAATAGGCTAGCGGCGGTGTCAAATAGGCTAGCGGCGGTGTCAAATAGGGAGATAAAAAGGATTTTAGAGAAAATAATGAGCATAAATCGGAAGACTGGTCGCAAAAGCTCACAGATGCATTATGGGCATATCAGACTCCTTTCAAAACTCTCATTGGACTAACTATGTATAGGTTGGTATACGTAAAATCTTGCCATTTACCACTCGAGTTAGAACACCGGGCATTCTGGGCGATTAAGAAAATAAATTATGATTTTTGGGATGCCGGTAAAAAGAGATTACTGCAGCTAAATGAACTCGAGGAAATTCGGATGCAAGCTTACGAGAACTCGCGAATCTATAAGGTGCGCACAAAGAAGTGGCACCACCGAAGAATGAAGGAAAATCACGTTGAGCCAGGCCAACTTGTCCTCTTATTCAATTCCCGTTTAAAGTTATTTCCTGGGAAACTCAAGTCGAGTTGGTCGGGGCCGTTTAAAGTCAAAATAGTGCATCTGTATGGTGCGGTGATGATCATTAACGAGAGTGATGGGACAGAATTCAAAGTTAACCGGGAGAGACTCAAGTTGTATCTGAAAGACGATAAAGACCGGGTGGTGTCGTGTGTAAGGTTTCTGTGATTTAGTACCGTCCTGTCGGGACGATAAATTAGGCGCTTGGTGGGAGGCAACCCATCGTCTATTTTCATATATTTACTTAATTAATATATATATATGTAAACAAAAAAATGATGATAATAATAATAATCGTATTATTCATATTAATAAAAAGGCCCCTTTATTTTGTGTTCTATATCATCGCTTGACCCGGAAGAAGCTTCAAGGACATTGGATTTTTAATTTTAATTTTAATTTGGAAGTCGCAACCTAGAAAATATGAGGTTGTGGCTTTTCTTTTGTTGTTTAGTATCGGAGGGAATAACTGGAATCCGATCCGGTTCGGTTCAATTGAACTGATGCCAAGTTATACCGAAGTTGAAAAGTTACAACGCGCGTATAGGAGGTTGCGACATTCCATTTTTTGCCGCTTCCTCTTTTAAATCCAATGGACCGGCTCAACCGATCATTGTTACCTGCCCAACTGGTTGAGTGGAGATATATAAAAGACCTGCACTCCTTTTAACTGGCTTACCAAAATTCTTCTCCCCTCATTCGACTTTCATCGATCTCCTCATCCTGCCCTAAGCATCGCATGGAAGTCGAAGGGGTGCGGGTGTCCGGCGGCGACATCGCGAGCGGAGACTATGTAGACACCGACGACACTGCAGGAAAGACGTGAACTGCAGCAAGAGCGGCAGGCGATTTTGAAAAGGAGATGGAAACTACGAGGGTTCCAGCGATAGTGAAGCTTGGGTATCCGAAGGCTATAGCTCTCCGGTGATCTAAATCAACCGCCGGCGGCAAGGTTCAGTTAAAAAAACATCGGTGGTATATCTCTTGTAACTCTACTTCTCCATTGGATTAGCTATAGATATTTTTCGTTCCGCTTAGTACTGCATTCGAATTGTGTGGGTTAGATTATGGCTTCGAGGAAGAAGGGGAAGGGGAAAGATATTGTCCGCAAGCATGCGATATTTCTGACTGAGGAAGCTGCCTAAAGGTTCCATTCCCTACAATCCATACCGCCCATTTACGAAATTGATTTCAAAATGGAAAAATGGTGTTGAAATGTTGTGTCATCCAAGGACGGAGGCAGTTTTACCTTGGGTTTACGAATTCTATGCTAATGAACCAGTCGCAGAGGGGGGGGACAGTGTTCGTGCGAGGGAAGAAAGTGGATTTCTCTGCTGCTTCCATTAACTCGTTCTTCGATTTAGATGATAACATAGGTCCAGATCATACATCTATGCTTATACCACACCTAAGGCAGAGTTAACCGTTGTTGTATGTAGTGCATTGGGGCCGGACTGGGTGAACACAAAAGATAATGCTCTGAAATCTACATGCCTATCAAAAGAAGCAAAGGTTTGGCTTCATTTCGTAAACACAAGTCTGTTGCTCACACGTCATTTGAACCACGTTCAACTTGATAGAATTGCACGAATTTTCTGCATCATTAAGGGCATAAAGGTAAATATAGGAAGGATCATCTCTCGGCTTATCTGGACAAAAGTGAATGATAAGAAAATGAATCATATTTGGTTCCCCATTACTATCACCGAGCTATGTCGCACGTCAGGAGTTGAGCAGGGCGAGGGTGACCTGGTAACTCAAGTGGATCGCCACATCACAGAAATAGTAGTAAACGTCAACATCAAAGTGGCTTCTGAGCTTCCTCGAAAGCAGAGCAGGTTGAAGGCGGTGGGTGTTGCCAAATCTGCCAAGTCCTCTGGAGTGGCTCCCAAGCACATTAATATTCCGACAGTCGACAACGGAGCGAATCCCGATGCAATGAGTGAGCAGCTTGAGTATATGAAGGCGTATCATCATTGCCAATTTGTTTACTTCAATTCTAGGCTGGACTATTTATGTGAGAATCAGGACAAGCTAATGCACAAGGCCCAGATTCTGGTGACAGCGCCAAAATATGACTTGCAGTCCCAGTTTGACAAAGGCGGTCACTTCCTGACTTCTGATTGGTCGAGGGTTGATCCAACGTTGACAAAATCTAAGGAACGGGAGGAGGACAAAGAAGATGAGGGCGAGGAGGAGTATGAGGATGCGGAAGAGGAGGATGAAGATTACAAGGTTGACGAGGCGGACGAAGGGGGTTCATAGTTCTTTTTGTTTGGTTTCTAGTTTGCACCTGCATATATTCATATATATATTCTCTTTTGCTCTATTTTAAACAGTTTGTTAATTAGCTCCGCACTCGTATATTTGTGTGATAACAGGTTTATCCTTTTGGACATTATGTTTTATGTTAGGATCTCTTATTTAGTATATACTTTATGCCATGGTGTTCTGCTATTTTGGAGCTTCATTTCTATAATGGGATATCATTATTCAATTTAGGGTGTATGGAATTCTGTTTTATAATACCATATGAATTCTGTTAGGGCTTGTAAAGATATAATAGGCTGTTATGATTTTGTTTACCGCATTTTTAGCACTTTTAAATTAAAATACTTATGAATGTGATCAGGACCAATTTAGGGCCACGTGCCCATGATGTACCATGCTGAATTTGTATTCTATTTGTATCCTCTGATGTTACACACACAGTTTGATAATATCACTCTTCGTGCTTTAACCTTCGTATATGTCCAAGCTTTGAGTTTTATAGATAACAACACATGACTAGGATTGTTGATGGCCACACCACAATATAGTAAATTGGGCACATCATTGAGAAAGTAATGGACAACCATGCAAACACTCCAATTCTCAGGGGAGTACTTAAATTTCAAATTTCTTTTTGTCTTTCCTTTCTTATGCTAATTAGTAAAACTATTTTACAAGAATTTGCATGGATTTTGAAGCCTCTTTGCTAGGGACTAGCAAAGGGCAAAAGTGTGGAGGTGGGGTAGTATACTCCTACCAATTGAGTGAGAGTTGAGTATTATTTAACAATAATAGTTAATCCTACTTCTTAATATAATTAACGACTAGGTTAATCAAGATTTTTTAATGATTATTGTTTAGTAGGATAGTCCATTTTAACGGTTCAAATCTTCGATTGAAAGTTAGTAAGATGGGTAAAATCTCTCTTAAATATTTTTCTTATCCACACAATTCTTTAAAAGAATTTGCTTCCAAAAAATTGATCATCATTGACTTCTACAAGTAATGATGGAAGGGTTGGCATGAATCGAGTCGGAGATGTAAACCAAAGCGTTTAGATGTCTAGTTGATTTGTAAGATCGATTAGGACTTACCTTTGATCAACTTATGCCTCACTACCATTATTTGATTTGATCATCCACCATCCTGTGAGCTTGAACTTTGAATTTTCACGCACCATTTCCCTATATTTCTAATAGTTATTTCTTAATAAGTCTTCAACTATGAGGAATTGTTAAAAACTTTGTGAGTCGTAGTGATATGTGGCATAAGTGTGTGTACACGTACTTGGAACTATCCCTACTACGACTTGTTACAGAAAAAGAAAAAAAATGTGTGTCATAGTGATATGTGACATATGTATGTTTATTCATACTTAGAATGATCTCAACTATGATTTTTAAATATATATATATATATAATATAAAGATGTCATAGTGATATGTGGTCTGAGTGTGTGTACACCTACTTGGAATGATCCCAACTATGGACTAAAATTGTGATAATTGAAAATTAAACCTCATAGTTGAGAGAGTTATTAAGAATATTAACTAGGGAAATACCTTTTACTATCGCATTTCATTCCTAACCAAGCCAAGGTCATTTCCACCGCAAGTCCTTATGATTTCTTTTCAAATTAAACTACCAACTCTAGTGGAGGTTAAGTCAAAGACTCGACCTACTTTCATTCTTTCTTAGTTATTGAGGAAGTTCGATGAGAAAAATTTATAGGAGTTAATAATTTTAAAGGATAGCACACACCGCACTAGAAAGTTTAATTGAGCTTTATCTTTCATCAAACTAGTGAATATTTGATTATTACGAACCATTAAGGTGTGACAAGTCCTCATTTAGTTAAATTTGAAACTTTTGAGTAATCTTTCTTTAATTATGTTTGAGAAGAAGGATCTTATGAGTTTGTATTATGACCATTTCCTCTCACTCAATTTCAATAATAAGTATTGTCTTTGCTAGGAACTAGTAAGGGTTTAAGTGTGGATGTGTGATAACTTCTCAAAAAAAGTTATCTAGCCCAATTTTAGACTAAATATTCGTTATAAAAATACTTAAAATGACTTTAAATAAAATAGAAATGAAATTAAATTCATATTTATTTATTTTGTGGCTAATTCGGTCTTTTTCCATAGTATCATTGCGAGAAATGCCAAAGAAATTGGCTTGGAAAAAGAAATTTGTCCAAATATAATAACCAGGAAAGTAGGTCACGACGAGCGGGAAAGCAGGTTGCAACGTGGTCTGAACAAATTTCAGAATTTGAATTTCAAAGTTGGCTCAAATTTAAAATATGGAAAGATACTTCTTTCCAAAGGGGTGACTACGTTTTTAAGAGGCAAAATCTCCACCAAATCAGGAATTCCAAGACATTCTAAGAGAGAGGAGGAGAGGAAATCAAGAGTTCTTCTTCATCTAGGATTTGTGAAAATCCTCCTTTGAAGAAGGCGGCTAGAACAAAGAAGACGACGGATCCTTAGGCTAATCGAGCGAGCGACTCCGGAAGGAAAATCTTGCAGTGTTTAATCGTTAAATCCATCATATATTGTAAGATCACTCCAATCATTTCGCGGTTTTCTTTCATCGCTATGAACTAATTCTTCTAATCTTGTATTGTGAGAGTACTAAGTTGTGTGTGATGACTATTATCTAATTTTTATCTTTGTGAATGTTGGTGAATGTTCTTTATTGAGTTAATGATATTTTATTATGGAACTTGTTGCCAAGGTTTCATCTTTTTACTACGCTTCATAAATGTGAGAAGTAGCGAATAAACGACTAAAGTAGCGAACAAACGACTAGAAAACAAGCCGGAACTTTGAATAATTGAAAATTTTATTATCCAAAAAGATATCATTTACAAAGGTATGACCTCCCTTTTATAGAATGGAGGAGAGAGGAGAGAGTACAAACTAACAATGTGGGACTAAAGCTATACAATGGGTCTGGGCGGCTAGAACAACAGACCGGAATAGGCCGCGCGGTTAGACAATGTTCTAACCGCTCGACAATACCAGAAGCAAGAGAGAGATGCGGTAGGAGACCGCTAGACCGCCTGGTTTCCAAGCCGCCGGAGATAAACCGCCAGACCGCCAGACACCACACAGCAACAGCCTGGATATCCAATCACTAGAGAGTAATCGCCAGACCGCGCGGTCTACAACCCGCCAGGCTCAAACTGCCAGACCGCCTGATCTCATACTCCAACACTCCCCCTCAAGCTGGAGCATAGATATCAATCATGCCTAAGTTGTCACAAATGTTGAAGAAGGAAGTAGAAATCGGCTTGGTGAAGATATCTCCCAACTCTTTGTCAGAGGTGACGAACGGAGTGCAAATCTATCTCTTCAAGACCTCTTCTCGGATGAAATGGCAGCCGACTTCTATATGTTTTGTTCTCTCATGGAAGACCGGATTTTTGGATATGTATATAGCGGCCTTGTTGTCACAGAACATAGGCAGAGGATAGTCGTAGACCTCTCCTAGGTCAAGCATGAGAGCCCACAACCATTTTAACTCACACGTGGTTGACGCCATACTCCGGTATTCGGCTTCTACACTGGACCTTGAGACAACAGACTGCTTCTTGCTCTTCCAGCTCACAAGATTACCTCCAACAAATGTGCAAAAACCTGATGTAGATTTACGGTCACCTTTATCATCCGCATAGCTTGAGTCTGAGTAGGCTTCAACTCTCAGATGACCATGCTTCTGAAAGAGAAGACCTTTTCCTGGTGTTGCTTTGACATACTCTAGTATCTTCAAGGCAGACTGAAGATGACATTCCCTGGGAGCTTGCATGAACTGACTGACCTTGCCTACAACATTGGCGATGTCGGATCTGGTCACCGTGAGATAAATGAGTTTTCCCACCAGACGTCTATACCTCGTGGCAGCGGATATAAGAGGTGAGTCATCTGTCCATGTTTTGTCCTCTCCAGTGGTCATGGGATATCGGGCCGATTTGGCACCGGTTAATCCTACCTCTTGTAGAAGATCAAGAGCATACTTCCGCTGGGAGAGAACCAACGAGTCGGGCTTCCGAGAGATTTCTATCCCAAAAAAATATTTTAGGGAGCCCATATCCTTCGTGACTAGGTGTTGACGGAGGTGTTTCTTTGTCAAGTCCACCCCCAGCTTGGTCATCGCCGTTAAGAAGAATATCATCCACATACACCGCCAAAACCACAAGGCCCGATGCGGTTTTGCGAATAAACAATGAGTGATCGGCCGAACTTCTTGTAAAGCCAATGGCAGCCACAATGCCACTAAACTTGTCAAACCATGCCCGAGAGCTCTGTTTTAGGCCGTAGATGGCCTTCTTCAACTGGCATACTCGTGTCTCCCCCTGAGCAACATACCCAGGAGGTTGCTCCATGTAGACGTCCTCCTAAAGATACCCATAGAGAAAAGCATTCTTGACATCAAGCTGGGAAATAGCCCACTCCCTGTTGACAGCCACAAAAAGAAGAACCTGGATGGTGCTGAGGCGAGCAACCGGGGAGAAAGTATCAAAATTATCAACTCCATAAGTCTGAGTAAAGCCTTTGGCCACCAGCCGGGCTTTGTAACGATCCACAGTGCCGTCTGGGCAAAACTTCACAACGAACACCCAGCGGCAGCCAACCACATAAGTACCTACCAGTGGAGGAACAAGGGTGAAGGTACCCCTTTCAGTAAGAGTGGTGATTTCCTCATCCATGGAAGATTTCCAATGAGGAATAACAAGAGCCTCCTGGTAAGTGCGGGGAGTGGTAATAACCGAGATAGCCAAAGCAAAGCACCTGCGAGAAGGAGTAAGCTGATCATAGGAAACAACAGCCGCAAGCGGGTGTTGGGTACACACTCGTACCCCTTTGCAAAGAGCAATGGGAAGATCCAGGTCGTCTCGTGCCTCAGGGACCGGAGCGTCCGTGGCGGAGAAAGCTGGCCTGGGACTAGAGAGACGGCTACGGAGAAGAAGGAGGGGTATAATAGAGAGAGGAGGAGATGGAGGAGGAGATGATATAGGAGGGGAGACGTCGATATGCGTGGAATTAACACAGAGATATGGTGGAGAGTCAGAGACAGGAGGAGGAAGCGGGGATTGAGAAGAAAAGTAGGATGCATTTTCGAAGAAGGTGACGTCCGCGGAAACAAACTGTTTGCGCAGAATGGGGTCAAATCAACAATAGCCTTTTTGAGTGGTCGAGTATCCCAAAAAGACACATTTTGTAGAATGGGGGGAAAGCTTGTCACGGGTAGCAGACGGAGCATGCACAAAAGCCGTACACCCAAAGATACGGAGAGGAAGAGGAAAGGGTTCCTTGCCCGGGTAGAGAATGGAGAAGGGGTTTTTGCCGTGGAGAACCGAAGAGGGAATGCGATTGATGAGATAGCAGGCAAGAAGAACAACATAGCCCCATTAGGAGCGAGGCACATGCATCTGCGTCATTAGAGTGTGAGCGATATCGAGGAGATGACGGTTTTTACGCTCCGCCACCCCATTTTGCTGGGAGGTGTAAGCACAGCTGGTCTGATGAATAAGACCATATTGCATACAAAAAGACGAAAACCCATGACTGAGATATTCTTTAGCATTATCAGAGCGTAGCACTTTAATAGAAATAGCAAACTGAGTTTTAATCATATTATAAAAGAATTGTCATACAGATAATAGTTCAGAGCGATCTTTTAATAGATACACCCAGGTACATCTAGAGAAATCATTAATAAAAGTTACAAAGTAAGAACTACCCCGACCAACGGTGAGAGTAGGAGCAGGACCCCAGACATCAGAATGAATGAGATCAAAAGGGCGGGAGGAACCACGACCTTTCTTTGGTGGGAAGGAAGAGCGGTGATGTTTGCCAAGCTAACACGCATCACAGTTGAGCGGAGGACTGGTCTGAGGTAAGTGGGGAAGAAGCTGACTAAGAATCCGAGGAGGAGGATGTCCAAGGCGAAGATGCCATTGAAGCAGATCGGTAGACGAGGAAGAGAAGGCGGACAGAGCGGAAACATTTTCGAGGAAGTAGAGGCTGCCGCTCTCAGTCCCAGTAGCAATCGTCCGTTGGGTCCTCGGGTCCTGAAAATAACAAGAAGTAGGAGTAAATAATACAGAGCACTGAAGTTGCTTGCATAAAGTAGTAACTGATAGCAAATTGCAAGGTAACTTCGGGACATAGAGAGTGTCCGCTAAGCGAAGCGACGGGGTGACTTGAACCATGCCCGTCCCGTGAACCGGGGAAGGCGAACCATCCGCAACAAGAACCGGGGGGTAACCGATCATGCGTTTCTAGGAGAGAGAAGCAGTGAGGGTTTCCGGTCATGTGATTTGTAGCACCAGAGTCAATCAGCCATTTACCTTGGGTAATGACGTATGCACTACCTGAGGTCGTGGCCACAGAAGCAGATGGCCGAGAGGAGGCGAAGGTTGATGAAAGTGAGGATAGATACAACTCTAGAGGGGTGAGGTGAATAGAGTATTCAAAAATTATGACAATCTACTCAACTCCCTTAGAGTTAATTTGCAGAATAAGTGTATAGATATATGGAACCCTAGAGCCTAACACAAAGTGAGGAGCACAAGAGAAAGCTAACTGTAATTACAGTTTAAGCTTTAGTCCTAACACAGCAACTAGCAATCCTAGTTTATTATACTCATAGCCACAGTGTAGTAATTAAAATAAGCAACACAGACAACATAAGAAGATTTATAGTGGTTCCCTCTCAATAGGTACATCAACTCTTCTACCACCCTATTAGGAATCCACTACAGGTTTTTGTTCAGGTTCCCTGCCACCAACTGATCTGATTCACGTAGATCAAGTAGACCCTTTGAGCTGTTGATCAGGAGCTCAAAATCCAACACAGGTTTTTTCTTAGGTGCCTTGCCACCAAGGTTTACTTTTGAAGGGAGTAATAACCCTTTGTACAGGAGGTTGAGAGAGTTAGAATGTCTTCTCTATTGTTAAACAGAATTAGAGAAGCTAGTGGATTGCACTGTGCTATAGAAAGCACTGAAGGAATCAAAGCTCCCCCTGGCTTAGAGAATATCTAGGAAGAAGCCTTGCTTCAGGGTGCAGGTTCTCTTCAGAACTCTTGACAAAAACTATTGTCTTGAAGTTCTTGAAAGAGCAGCTTGAAGAAGACTCTGAATGTGGAATGGTTGTTCTTCTTAACCAACTTTTCTTTCTTCTTCTTCTTCGGAAGAACTGAGTATGAATGTTCCTGTAAGCAGGATGAACTCAGGATTGAAGAAGAGACTTTTGAAGAGAGAGTTGTTCTTCTCAGCTGTATGTAGAAATATCTGAGAGCTGTATCTGCTTGTTCTGGTTGTATATGAATATCTGAATATTTGTGTTCTGAAGCTTGTATTAACTTCTCTCTCTAGCACTTTATATATCAGCCTTTTCAATGGCTTCTATCTTTCTCTTAATTTGAAACTTGTCTTCTTCTGAGATCTGTAATCTGGGCTGCAAATAACACACAGTACAAAAAGAGCCTGCAGAAAGACATCCTATAAAGAAATAAAGCTTCCTTAGAAGTTGCTTATCCATTCTGCAAGTCCAAAGGATATTAGAGAAAGTCACATCAAAAACAACCTCTTTACGGCCAGTGAAAGACATCTATGTCTAACGGCTATAAAGGACAGCATGGAAGATAAAGCAAAAAAGTTTATGTCAACTAATAAGACAAAAGACTTTGTCAGATAGAACTTGACTTATGCATAAAGAATGAGGCAAAGATTGCCTTGATATGTAAGCATAAAATCAAAGAAATAATCTTTAATAAAATAAGCCATATAAATAAGAAATAAATCATAGAAGAGAAAGAATATAATATCTCTAAATGCAGACAAAAGATCGTCGAACGACTCACGGAGATCGTCGACCTCTCAGAGCAGATGGTCGAACTATCAGAACAGATAGTCGACCTCCAAGAAATCGTTCTAGACAAAAGAAGTCGAGCAGGGCTCGACGATCGACAATGCTGAGACCACAGATCGTCGACCTAACAAAGAAGAACTAACTCAGAGATAGTCGACCTGCTGATAGACGATAGTCGACCAACTGATAGACGATAGTCGAGCGGCGTTCGACTATAGTCGGACAAAAACACTTAACCAGATTTTTACCTAGATAAACAACAACTCAACACAACTGATGGAATCTAACCTAAATCTAACCTTTGACCATAGATAAATCTTGGGTCAAGAAACTAATTGAGAAGACTTAACTCAAATCTAAACTAGGGTACCAACAATCTCCCCCTATTTGGGTCAAGTCTCTCAAAACTAAAAGAATGCTATAAATAGATATAAAAACAAACATAACCTGTTAGGATCAACATGTAATATATCATATCAATAAGCAGCATTCATAAAATTAAACAAACAAACAGATTGTCAATACAAATAAATTTATACAATATCAGAGTCTGGTTTAGAAGAGGAAGAAACAGAAAGGAAGGAAATTTTCCTTTGGGGATTAAGAGCATCCTTTTTTGAAATCTTCAAGTCCTGTTCTCCAATAATCTTGGATTCTCCTGCCTTGGGCAAAACAATGTCTGGATGCTTTTCCATATATTTAGAGGCATCAAAAACTTCTGGCCAGACTTGATATCTATCTTGTTCCTTTTCTCTGAACTTTGATATAGTTGTTAAGCCTGTTATGTGTTTGCCTTCAGCTTTAGCTTTTCTTATTTGGGCTGATCCAACTAACTCAAGAAATCTGGCCATCCTGAACTCAGGATTAAGCTCTTGGCTTTCATAATCATTTTCATCAGCTGGATCTAGAGGCTTAATAGTTTTGAACTTTGTAGAAAGGTCCAATAGACTTGCAACTGATTCTATGTCTTCTAGAATAACAAAAGATGATGGAGGAGCAACCTCTGCAAATTTCTTGCTTGACTTGTCTGAGTAAATTACTCTCTTTCCTTTTAAATCTACTTGCTTAATCTGATCTGACTTTCTGGAGGGAAGAGTTTTGCTTTCCTTAGGTGAAGGAGGAGGAGAAAATGTTGGTTTCTGATAAGTCATCTCCTTCACCTGCTCTTTAGGTTCAGCTACTTGTCTTTGCTGCCCTGAATGATGTCTGCCCTGATAACCTGGGTTTTCTCTTCTCTGATATGCCTGAGAAGGGGTAAATCTGGCTGAAGGAGCTGAGGTATTAGAAGATACATTCCCAGAAGCTCCTGCACTAGGAGGAGGAGGAGGAGGAGGACCTCTTGGAGTCCACTTGGGAGTTGGAGTGTCATATCTTTTGCTCTTCTTCCTCTTTTTCTGCTGATTTATAGACAGACCCATCCAGTGTTGAAAGTCCTTAGACTTGGGGTCAATCCCTTTCAATATGTAATAAGGGGTGTCATTTTTTGGATTAGGAGGAGGAGGAGCTTGAGCTTTCCTTTTCCTCTGAGCAACTTTCCTTTTCTTGGTCCCTTCAGAATCCTCTGAATCTTCCTCATCATCAGAGTGTGATGATTGAGGTTGGTCATAGGGATCAATGAAATATTGAACAGCCTTTTCTTTTGCTTTTAATGCAGCCTTTTCCAATTCTTCTTCTATGGCATCCTGAGCCAATAGAGAATCCAGATCAAGTCCTGGAGTATCATCCCAGATAGTTGATTTTTCTGCTGACTCATCTATAACTGTCTTGAGGACCAGTTCTTCTGAGACTTGCACAAATTCCTGATCTACTATAACAGACTCATGTCCTTTATCTTCTGCAGCAGGTTCTGAATGTCTTGAGCTTGATCTGTAGCCAAAGGGACACAAAAGTTTTCTAAATGGTATATAAACATCCCTTCAAGGTATTCACAAGTTAACATGTCAGTCAATGGGTCAAAGAATTGAGTGATTGTATTACCTGCAGAATTTCCTAACTCCCATAGATCATCTAGGTAGGAGGTAATGACTCCTTCTAGATACATGGCAACAATAGGAGTAGATGATTCTTCAAGACATACTCTGAAAGCAAATTCAGCCTTAGCAATAACTTCAGCTGTATCTGAAACTGCAACTGCAACTGATGTTGTAACTTCTGAATCTGCAACTGTAAGAATGTCATCTGATGGTATATCTTCTGGATCTGCAGCTGAAAGATGACTAGAGGAAGTACTGAGACATCTTCCTAGAACATCTCCCCCTGCCTGACTTCAATGGGTACTAAATTCAGGCCCCTAAGAGAAGAGGGCTCAGCAGAATTTGAGAGGGCTGTAATGGAGGAAGTAAGAGATGAAATGGAGGAAACAAGAGGGGCAATTGCTGCTTCAATCATTGATTTGATTGAAGGAGTAATTAGCTCCATGATGCTGGCAATGAGAGCTGGTGTGATTTCAAAAGATGTAGATGGGGAAATCACAACAGATGGATGAGCATCAGGGTTGATGTTCTCCTGATGAGATGGAGTGTGAACTATAGATGGAGATACAGATGCATGAAGATCAATATGATCTTGATGTGAGATTGGTGACTGAGGTGGAGTTGGCAGTGTCTCAGAAACTAACAGATCAATGCTAAGATTGGAAATCCCAGCAAGGTGTGAAGGAGTTGGAGATACTGGTGGTGATGCATGGAGAATAGTAGTGGATGTAGATGGTACTGCAGTAGAAGTGGATGGCAATGAAGATGTAGATGGAATTGCAGTAGAGGTGGATGGTAATGCAGATGCAGATGTAGATGGAATGAGGGAAATTGAAGAACCTTCTTCAATTGGGTGGGGTGACTATTACTGTCCTGGTGTTCTCAGATGTAACAGGAGCAACCCCAGCAGGTGAAGGCTTCTGGATGTTCCTTCTCCACTTGATGAACAGAGTGGGATCCATCTTCTTGCTTGCATTGATTGATGTTGACACTGTTCCCAGTAGCTGAGGGTATTTCTCTCTCAGAAATATCCTAATCACCCTTCCTAGGGTCACCTCTTTCTTAGATTTCTTTTTCCTGATCAAATCAAAAACTATGCCAGCCCAATTTATTGTTTTCCTGTTAGCAATAGCACACATTAAGGCAAACTGCTTCCTGGTAATGTTATTATGCGCAGAGTGCTTTCCCAATAGCACTTTTCCAACCAGTTCTGCCAAGAACTTGATCTTCATCGGGAAGCATACCTTTAACAACTTGGAAGGAATGCCTTCAGCATGTCCTAGCTCTAGCAGCATCCTGCTATACTCTTGAGTATCTTGATCATACTCTTCTTGACCATTGAGCAAACCAAAAAACTCAGTCAAGACGGCAGGATTCAAAGTTACCTCCTCGTCGCCGATAGTCCCGGTCATCGATTCGTCGCTGGAAGACGATGTATAGACCCATTCTTTGATCTCTGGAACATTTATCTTAATCCTTGAATACATAAGCTTCTCCAGTCCTAGATCTTTGCATAGCTGTAGTATCTCAAGAATGTTGGCATCGCAGACACTGAAAGATTCGAAATCGACACTAAAGCCAGCGTCAAACTTCATCACGGTCAGCAAAGCGGGTACAATCGCCATGGATTTGGTTGGGGAAGATGAGAGAGACGAAAGCAGAAAGCGTGGGGCAGAGATCAAGACAAACCTTTCAAGTAGGAATGAGGAATATGAAACGATGAGCTCTGTCGACTATAAAAAGCACGATCTATTAACCTAGGTCGACCATCAGTTTATATTTAAACAGCAATCGTAGACCTATTTCAACAGATACTAGAAATGATGGTTGATCGATCGTTCGACGATCGTTTCCTGAAGCAGAGTAGTCGAGCTGTCGATCGACTATTTTTGTCTTCACAAACAATCGAGCTGTCATCAACCATAGGTCGACGATAGGCTCAACCTGTTCGACTATGGTCGAACGACATTCGACGATATTCGAGCAGATTTCAACATAGGCAGAAAACTATACTTAGTCTAATCCATTTATCATACCTAGTTGATTCAAAAAGAACAGATGCTTCTGTTCATCTAAGGGCTTGGTGAAAATATCACCTCTCTGAAGGTCAGTGGATATGAACTCAATACTGATTTTGTTCTTTTCCACACAATCTCTTAGAAAATGGTGTTTGATCTTAATGTGCTTGGTCCTAGAGTGGTGCACAGGATTTTGTGCTATGGAAATAGCACTGGTACTGTCACACATGATTTTTTTGTTCTTGTGTGTGTACCCATAATCCAAAAGCTGGTTTTGAATCCACAGGATCTGTGAACAACAACTAGCAGTTGCTATATATTCAGCCTCTGCAGTTGAAGTTGAGACAGAAGCCTGTTTCTTGCAGAACCAAGAGACTAATCTCTCGCCCAGGAACTGACATGTCGCAGAGGTACTTTTCCTGTCAACTCTACAACCAGCATAGTCAGAATCAGAGTATCCAATTAACCCATATTTTGATTCAGCTGGGTACCACAGTCCTAAATTTGGACATCCCTTCAGGTATCTCAAAATTCTCTTGAGAAGAATCAAATGAGATTCCTTGGGGTGACCTGGAATCTAGCACATAGGCATGTGGCAAACATTATATCTGGTCTACTTGTAGTTAAATACAATAGGGAACCAACAATGGCCCTATTGTTTTTCTAATCAACTGGCTTACCCTGATCATCAGAATCTATAACTATATTTGTAGCCATGGGTGTATGCATTACTGAAGCATCAGCCATCCCAAATTTCTTTACCAATTCCTTGGCATATTTGGATTGGGAGATGAAGATGCCATCAGCATCTTGCTTCACTTGGAGACCAAGAAAGTAAGACAGCTCACCCATACTACTCATCTCTAACTTAGAGTGCATCAGGTCAGAGAACCTTTTGCATAGTTTGGGATCAGTGGAACCAAAGATAATGTCATCCACATAGACTTGAACTAACAAGATTGTGTCCTTGTGATGCTTAACAAACAGGGTTCTATCAACTACTCCCCTAACAAAGTTGTGCTCTAATAAGAAACTAGCTAGAGTCTCATACAAGGCTCTGGGTGCTTGCTTTAGTCCATAAAGAGCTTTTTGCAACTTATAAACAAATGAGGGTTGAGTTGAAGAAACAAACCCAGGAGGTTGTTCAACAAACACCTCTTCCTTTAGCTCACCATTTAGGAATGCACTTTTAACATCCATTTGAAAAACCTTAAACTTCATATAGGCTGCATAGGCTAGAAAGATCCTTATTGCCTCTAGCCTTGTAACAGGGGCAAAGGTTTGGTCATAGTTTATACCTTCCTCCTGTCTGTAGCCCTGAGCTACAAGCCTAGCTTTGTTCCTTATAATAATTCCTTGGGCATCCAACTTGTTTCTAAACACCCACTTGGTGCCTATGATCAGTTGGCCTTTTGGTCTTGGAACCAAACTCCATACTTTACATCTTTCAAATTGATTAAGCTCCTCTTGCATGGCAGTGATCCAGTGGGGATCTAGCTCAGCATCTTTTATGGTGAGGGGCTCAATTTGTGGAAGGAAACAAGCATGCATCACATCCTGTCTTAATTGATGTCTTGTTTGCACACCAACTGATATATCACCAATCACTTGAGATATAGGATGATCTCTAAGTGTGACAATATCAGCAGGTGGGATGTGATCTTCATCAACAGTTTGGATTAATTCCTCTTGTGGAATAGGATTAACTGTTGGTGGTACAGCAACTGCTTCCACAAAGTCTTCATCACTGTCTGAATCAATGATATGAAGAGTTGATAGAGGGAGAATCTCTTGGGTGAGATCTTTGCATAACTCTGGTACCTGCAATGAGTTTGAGAAAGGAGAAGTTTCCTTCTCCTTGTAAAACATTTTTGACTCATCAAAGGAAACATGCACAGATTCTTCTATTTTTAAAGTTGATTTGTTAAACACCCTATAAGCTTTGCTTACTTGGGAATATCCAAGAAAAATTCCCATTGAAGCTTTTGCTTCAAACTTTCTAAGGTATTCTTTGTTGTTATTGTGAAGTACACTACACAACCAAAGATTCTAAAATAGTTAATTTTAGGTTTCTTTCCTTTAAGTAATTCATAAGGAGTTTTACTCTTAAGCTTATGTATTAGACTTCTATTTAAAACATAATTAGCCGTGCTAACAGCTTCTGCCCAATAAGAGAGAGGCATGTTAGCATCTGCCAACAATGTTCCCGCAGCTTCAATTATAGTTCTATTTTTCCTTTCCACTACCCTATTTTGTTGAGGAGTTCTAGGAGCAGAGAAGCTATGTTTGATACCTTCTTTCTCATAGAATTCTTGCATGAGAAGAGACTCAAACTCAGTACCATGATCACTTCTGATCAAGGCAACATGAGTAGAATTCTCAGTTTGCACACATAGCAGAAAGTCTGTAAGAACTTTGAAGTTATCAGCCTTAGTCCTCAAAAAGAACACCCAAGTGAACCTAGAGAAATCATCTACAATCACTAAAGTGTAAAATTTTCCTCCTAGACTCTGTACTTTTATTGGGCCAAAAAGGTCCAAGTGCAATAAGTACAGGATTCTAGGTGAATCACTCTTATTTATTGATTTGAAAGAATTTTTGGTTTGCTTGCCTAATTGACAAGCCCTGCATAGGCTTTCCTTCTTGTAGGGGCAAGAAGGTAAACCTCTACCAAGGTTGTATTTAGATAACCTAGATATATTCTTGAGGTTAACATGGCTAAGACTTTTATGCCATAAGGTGTTATTATTGGTTACTTCATTAAACAGGAAGATTTCTGATTGAGTTGAATTAAAATCTACTAAGTAAATGTTACCCTGTCTAATGCCTACTAACACTACATTACTATTTAAAGTAATATTGCAAAGAGTGTCAGTGAATGATACCTGATAACCTGCATCACATAACTGGCTTACTGAGATTAAGTTGTGCTTCAGCCCAGTTACATATGCAACCCTTTTTATTGTCACTGCTCCAATAGTAAACCTACCATATCCTTCTGTTTGACCACAACTGGAATCCCCAAAGATCACCTTTGGTCCAAGCTTGGCCTTGAAGCTTGACAGATTATTTTTGTTTCCTGTCATATGTTTGGAATAGCCACTATCCAAATACCATTTGTATTTAGTAATTGGATATGTCTTCACCTGCAAAATAAACAGTTAGACATTGTGGACCCAGACAACCTTGGGTCCATTATTCTTCACATAATTAAAACTTGAAATGAAAGAATAAGCAGGCTGAGGTGTATATCCTAAGGTATAAGATCTCCTGGGTGGAATACTCCATGCAGTTGATGGGTCAATGAACCTAGTGTTTCTATTTACCTTAGTGTTTCTAGGATTCTGATTATTATTTTGAAAATCATGTTCAGATCGTCGATCAACGTTCGATGATCGATGCCCAGATCGTTGAGTATCAGTCGACCATTGGGCCTGCAATCATCGAGCATAGTTCAACGATTTTTGTATTTCTTTACATTTCTGTTTTCTCTTTTCGCTCTTAGACTTATTTAAAGCTTTGTTAACTTGATTTACTTGCTCAGTATTCTTTATTCCATCAACTGAAATAAAGTTTACTGGAGTTGAAAGATGGTTTTTCAGAACCATGGGGGGTTCACTTGGTGAAGCTCCTAAGCCTAGCTTATTGTTACCTGTCCTAGTGTTTGACATGCTAGTAATCTCTAGCTGCTTAAGACTTCTACCATTCAGAGATTCTTCTAATCTTTTAGATTTGGCTAGTTCTATTTTAAGAAATATGATTTCTTCAGTAGATCTAGTGAGTTCAGCTTCTAACCTAGCATTTTCACTAGATAGGGATTCTGATTCAGCTATCCTATTTCTTAGCTCCTTAATCTCCTTCTCTGAGCTAATTAAATCTAAACAGAGAGATTTAAATTCAAATCTAAATTCAACAGAAGAAAAATCATAAGAAGACAATACCTGATCTTCAGTAGGTATTTCTTCTTCATTAGAACTCTCTGCAGCTGAATGATTGCTGCAGGCATCAATTGCCATTAGGCAAATTTATTTTGCCTTCTTCTCTTCCTCATCTTCACTGGAGCTTGAGGAGGAAGATTCATCATCAGTATCACTCCAGGTTTCAGCCACAAAACCTTTCTCCTTCTTCTTGTTTTTGAAGGAGGAGGACTTGGAATGATTCTTCTGATATTCTTTGTCTTTTCTTTTCTCCTTATTCTTTTCCTCTGGACACTCAGGTAGAATGTGTCCAGGTTTCCTGCAGCCATAACATATAAGTTCTTTAGCTGGTGTTCTGTCATACCTTGGCTTGTCTTTATATCTGGAAGACTTCTTTCTGAAGTCCTTTCTGCCCATTTTGAGAAACCTTTTGGCAAAGAGTGCCATCAGCTCCTCATTTGATTGGCTTCCTTCAGATACATCAGCAGCCTTTAGAGCAAGAGTTTGCTCTTTCCTTGTTGGAGTGGGAGTCTTGGCTTCAGCTTCAGCTTCCCTGGTCTTCAGTACTTGCTCAAATGATTTGAGCTTGCCAAGAAGAGCTTCAGTTGAGATCTCAGTTGTACTTCTGGACTCTTTGATGGGCCAGATCCTGAGATCCCATGTGCCTTGGAAGCATATTAATATCTTGTCATTGACTTCTGTCAATGTGATCTCCTTATCAAGAGTTCTCAGCTCATTGATGATGGAGGTGAGCCTGGTGTACGTTGCATCAACTGATTCTGCTTTAGTCTTCTTGAAATTCTCATATTGGGATGTGAGGTTGGACCTTCTATCCTTCCTCTCATCAGCTGAACCAGCTACAATATGGTTCAGTGAGTCCTACATGGCTTTTGCTGAAGTGCAATCAGCAACTTTCTAGAATGTTTCATCAGACATGGTCTGAGCCATAATGTTCATAGCTTTTGCATTAGCTATCTTTGCTTTCTTGTAAGCATCATTGTAGTCAGGAGGTGGCACTGCACTCAGATTTGTTGAAGTTATAGCAGTAGTTGCAGTAGGTGGTGTTGGTGGTCCTGTCAAAATAAAAGAGAAAATATCTTCATCAATAGAATTCATATACAGTTTGATTCTTGCCTTCCAGATGCTGAACTTAGCTAAGTTGCATACTGGAGGTCTGGTGCTAGAATAATCCTTGTACCGGGCCATGAAGTGAATATCTATAAACTTGGTATCTATCTAGATCTTGTAACTCAGGTGTTAGCCTGTACAGTCAGTCAACCTCCCTCTGATACCAATTGAAAGTGAGGATAGATACAACTCTAGAGGGGGGTGAATAGAGTATTCAAAAATTATGACAATCTACTCAACTCCCTTAGAGTTAATTTGCGGAATAAGTGTATAGATATATGGAACCCTAGAGCCTAACACAAAGTGAGATACACAAGAGAAAGCTAACTGTAATTACAGTTTAAGCTTTAGTCCTAACACAGCAACTAGCAATCCTAGTTAATTCTACTCACAACCACAGTGCAGTAATTAAAATAAGCAACACAGACAACACAAGAAGATTTATAGTGGTTCCCTCTCAATAGGTACATCCACTCTTCTACCACACTGGTAGGAATCCACTACAGGTTTTTGTTCAGGTGCCCTGCCACCAACTGATCTGATTCAGGTAGATCAAGTAGACCCTTTGAGCTTTTGATCAGGAGCTCAAAATCCAACACAGGTTTTTGCTCAGATGCCCTGCTACCAAGGTTTACTTTTGAAGGGAGTAATAACCTTTTGTATAGGAAGTTGAGAGAGTTAGAATGTCTTCTTTATTGTTAAATATAATTAGAGAAGCTAGTGGATTGCACTAAGCTATAGAAAGCTCTGAAGGAATCAAATCTCCCCCTGGCTTAGAGAATATCCAGGAAGAAGCCTTGCTTCAGGGTGCAGGTTCTCTTCAGAACTCTTGACAGAAACTGTTGTCTTGAAGTTCTTGAAGGAGCAACTTGAAGAAGACTTTAAATGTGGAATGGTTGTTCTTCTTAACTAGCTTTTCTTTCTTCTTCTTCTTCTGAAGCACTGAATATGAATGTTCCTGTAAGCAGGATGAACTCAGGATTGAAGAAGAGAATTCTGAAGAGAGAGTTGTTCTTCTCAGCTGTATGTAGAAATATATGAGAGTTGTATCTGCTTGTTCTGGTTGTATATGAATATCTGAATATCTGTGTTCTGAAGCTTGTATTAACTTCTCTCTCTAGCACTTTATATATCAGCTTTTTCAACGGCTTCTATCTTTCTCTTAATTTGAAACTTGTCTTCTTCTAAGATCTGCAATCTTGGCTGCAAATAACACACAGTACAAAAATAGCCTGCAGAAAGACATCCTATAAAAAAATAAAGCTTCCTTAGAAGCTGCTTATCCATTCTGCAAGTCCAAAGGATATTAGAGAAAGTCACATCAAAAAAAACCTCTTTACAGCCAGAGAAAGACATCTATGTCTAACGACTATAAAGGACAGCATGGCAGATAAAGCAAAAAGATTATGTCAACTAATAAGACAAAAGACTTTGTCAGATAGAACTTGACTTATGCATAAAGAATGAGGCAAAGATTGCCTTGATATGTAAGCATAAAATCAAAGAAATAATCTTTAATAAAATAAGCCATATAAATAAGAAATAAATCATAGAAGAGAAAGTATATAATATCTCTAAATGCAGACAAAAGATCGTCGAACGACTCACGGAGATCGTCGACCTCTCAGAGCAGATGGTCAAACAATCAGAACAGATAGTCGACCTACAAGAAATCTGTCTGGACAAAAGAAGTCGAGCAGGGCTCGACGATCGACGATGCTGAGACCACAGATCGTCGACCTAACAAAGAAGAACTAACTCAGAGATAGTCGACCTGCTGATAGACGATAGTCGACCAACTGATAGACGATGGTCGAGCGGCGTTCGACTATAGTCGGACAAAAACACTTAACCAGATTTTTACCTGGATAAACAACAACTCTACACAACTGATGGAATCTAACCTAAATCTAACCTTTGACCATAGATAAATCTTGGGTCAAGAAACTAATTGAGAAGACTTAACTCAAATCTAAACTAGGGTACCAACAGTTGAGGAAGAAGTATCACCGGAGGGACGAAGATGAGGATGTTTCTGACAGCAGCGGTTAACAGAGTGGCCGGTACGACCACAGTGAGAATAGAGAAACCTTGACGGACCGCGCGTGCCAGACTGGCTGCGGCCACTATTGCCACCTCGCTGAATTTGGTGAGCATAATAGTCCTGTGGAGGAGGGGAGGACAAGAGAGGACGCTGGAGCAGCGAAGTAACAACGGCGATGCGAGCCGCGGTGGCATCCAAGGTGGGAGACTCTGCTTCTCCCAAGATCTGTTGGCGGATCATATCAAAAGACTCAGGGAGCCGTATAAGATAACAAACAACCAGGAGTTCCTGGAAGTGTTTGTGCTGCTCGACCAAGTCCGCGGAGAAAGGGCGATTCTGGAGGATTTCGGCGCCAAGAGCCAGAACTTGCTGATAAGCCGCAGCAGGAGACATGGAAGGGAGAGCGAAGAGATCCACATAGAGAGTATAAATGCGGGATGTCTGGGCCCCCTTCGAGTAGAGAGCAGCAAGGTGAAGTCATGCGGTCTTGACCGTCTCATCATGGCGTATGACAGGAAGGCATTCATCGGAGAGGCTGTTAGCCAACCAAGTGCAGACAAGCGCATCACTGGCATCCCAATCATCAAATTGAGCAGTCTGGAGGAGGAGGGTCATCGGTGAGGTGATGACGTTTGCGCTGAGAGCGAAGAAGAAAGGTGAAAGAAACGCTCCAATCCAGATAGTTGGAGCAAACAAGTTTTGAAACTGTGCCAAGGTTTCCAGAGGGAGTAGGAGGCGGAGCCGGAGTGGCGATAGGAGTGGTGGTAGTGGAGGTTTCAGAAAGGGCCATAGGAGAAATCAACGAGAAGCCGCGCGATTAGAATACAAGCTGTGCGGATAGGAAGAAGAAGAGCTGCAGCGGTCACGATGTCAGACACCAGCGGCCAGAGAAACCACGACCAAGCCATAGATCCAAGCAGGGAGAGAAGTGAAACGGCTAGAAGATATCCCGCACGAACAGAAGTGAGGAACAAACAAGGCGAATAAGGCTGCAGGTCGCGGCGAAAATAACAGGTCGGGGTGACTGAAAGGCAGGAAAAAAAGGAGGCCGCGCGAACAGGGCACAAGCAGCCGGAAGAGACAAGCCGCTAGAACAGGTCGCGATAAGAAGAGGCAATCCGTGCGAACAGGGCACACAGAATCAGGAGGAGAAGATCGAGTCCTCTGATACCATGTGAGAAGTAGAGAACAAACGACTGAAGTAGCGAACAAACGACTAGAAAACAAGCTGGAACTTTGAATAATTGAAAATTTTATTATCCAAAAAGATATCATTTACAAAGGTATGGCCTCTCTTTTATAGAATGGAGGAGAGAGGAGAGAGTACAAACTAACAATGTGGGACTAAAGCTATACAACAGGTCTGGGCAGCTAGAACAACAGACCGGAATAGGCCGCGCGGTTAGATAATGTTCTAACCGCTCGGCAAAACCAGAAGCAAGAGAGAGATGTTGTAGGAGACCGCTAGACCGCCCGGTTTCCAAGCCGCCGGAGATAACCGCCAGACCGCCGGACACCACACAACAACAGCCTGGATATCCAACCGCTTGAGAGTAACCGCCAGACCGCGCGGTCTACAACCCGCCAGGCTCAAACCGCCAGACCGCCCGATCTCATACTCCAACAATAAATTGAGAGAGGAGTTGCATGTGTGCATCATAGATTCGATATAGTATTTGAAGAGAGAAAGAGATATACTCTTGATATTAACAACTTTGGTTTTCATTCTTCATTCGGTTTCCTATTTCACCCAAGGCGAGATAGTAGGCTAGGGATTTCCGATATCGAGAGATATAGATCTCTATTTTAAAATTGTTGCAAGACGTTTCACCACACGTTTTCACAAGGTCACATTTTTATGTTTATCGCACTATACTTAGCAAATCCCGGTACAAGATTATCCCTCATAACTGGTAACACAAATATTTTCTCTAGCATTCGTAGTTAATTTAATTAGTAGTTGTTTTTCAGTTTTTAATATCTTAAAATCACCATTTCGATTCACTTGGATTTAGAGAACATACGTAACTGGTACTTGCAAGTACTAAATCTAGTACCTCTCTGTGGGAACGATCTTTATTCACTCTTTATTACTTGAACCGGCACGTGCACTTACGTGTAATACACATACCTGTTTCGGGCGTATCAATGGGGAGATTGACAAAGATATCTTTATGGTGCAACCACCCGGTTATGTTTATGAATTTCATCCAGAACATCTTTGGAAGCTCAAGAAGGTCTTTTATGTCTTGAAGTAGACACCTCGGGTTTGGTATGGGAACATTGCAGAGTATCTATAGTTCTGCGGGTATTTTGCATCTGACTCAAACACAAGTCTGTTTATCAAGAATATGGGGAGAGCTTTGAGTCTTGGTGTTGTTGTACGTCGACGACATGATCGTGATAGGGAACTTGGACGAAAAGGTGGCGAAGATAAGAGCAAAGCTATCTATTCAGTTTGAGATATAGGATCTTGGTGAGCTGCACCATTTCCTTGGTCTCGAAGTGGAGATAAAGAAGAGCGATGTGCTTGTCTTCCAGAAAGGATATGCAAAGTGGATCGTGAGGCGATTCGACATGAGGGAGGGAAAGAGCAGCTCTACTCCACTTGAAGTCGGGATAAAGCTTAGACGAGAAGAAGGAAGGTCTTTTAGATCCCTTAGTCTTCTGGGCTCTGGTCGGGAGCTTGATATACTTGACGATTATAAGGTCGGATATTTCATATGTTGTTGGTCGTGTAAGTTTGTATGTGCTGGAGCCTAGGAACCCTCATCTAGTGGCGGCAAAGAGTATTCTGAAGTACGTGAAGTCCACCTCGAATATGGGCATCTTTTATGAGAAAGACATGACCTTCGACTTGCACGAGTTCACGGATGTTGATTATGGTGGAGATACAGATGATTAGAAGTTGACGTCTGGGTATGTCTTCATATGCGGATCAGCGACATTTTTATGGTACAGTAAGAAGCAGAATTCAGTGTCTATCTCCACCATTGAGGCTGAGTACAAGGCATTGTCCATGACAGACCAAGAGGCCACCTGTCTGCGTAGGTTGGTGGGCATGCATGAGGAGGTGCGAGGTTCTACTCTGCTTCGCGGTGAAGAGAATGCTCTGAAACTAATTACAAATCTAGGTTGTCATGCGAGGACAAAGCACAACGAGATTGAGCATCACTTCGTTTGGGAGAAGGTACTGGAGGGATCTTTGATGGTAGAGTATGTGCAAAGCAAGGACAATGTCGCGTACATCTTCACGAAGCCACTATCGAAGGGGTCATTTGATCGGCTGCGGGGTTTGCTTGGGGTGGTTTCGACTCTCACTTCAAGAGGGGGGTGTCAAAATATTGAAGTGAAATCGAGAGGGCGTGCGTCCTGCTGCTATCGTTGGTGATATCGCTTATCGCCAGGCAATAGCTTTTTTGTACGCCTGATGTTGATGTTATCCCAGGTCGAGCAGTTTGAGGTTGGCTAACTGTGAGACCACGCAGTTAGTTTGGTTAACCAGCTATCCTCCTGCGGTAGCTATATTGTTTGTGGCGGTGACATTATCCACCTCCTCCGTCTATGAATAGGGGTCCCGACCCCCTCATTTGTATCTGAGATCACATAGAACAGTGCTTGAAGCAAGGTTGCGGTTAGACTTTTCCTAGCCGCGTGATAAGGAGTTGTGAGCTCTTGATCAACTATTTGCGAACTGTGCAGTTAGCGCTGGGCGACTAGACAAATAAAACTGTCTAGCGATGTGAAAGTCACAGAAGCAGTTGGTGGTTTGGAGCTATCGTCTGGCGATAAGGGCTATCACTTGTGATATCTCGGGTTGACGATCTGAGCGGTTTCTCCTTGGAAGTTCTCAAGTAGGTGGTTTGTGGATCAGTTCGTGCAATTTAGCTTTTTAGTTTGTGTGAACTGGGCAGTTTGTGTAACATCCCATTTCCGGCTAGACCCCTAGGAGTCGGTCTGTCATCGGGTCACGGGTTGATCACGCCCGTGACATATGTGTCACGCCCGTGACCTAGGGCGTGACCCCTTCGAAGATCGTCGATCTCAGGGAGACGATCATCGACGCGCAGAATTTGCAGCTCGGGCCTGTCACGCCCGTGACCTAGGGCGTGACCCCCTTCGGCGATCGTCAATCTCAGCGAGACGATCGCCGAGCGCGGAATTTGCATACTTGACCCTGTCACGCCCGTGATCCAGGTGTCACGCCCGTGACCTAGGGCATGACCCCCTTCGGCAATCGTCGATCTCAGCGAGACGATCGCCGAGCGCAGAATTTGCATACTTGACCCTGTCATGCCCGTGACCAAGGTATCACGCCCGTGACCAAGGGCGTGACCCCCTTCAACGATCGTTGATCTCAGGAAAACGATCGTCGAGCTCAAAATTTTCAACACTGGCGTGTCACGCCCGTGACCGACCCGTCACGCCCGTGACCAACCCCCTCTTCGACGATCGTCGAGGTCAGGAAAACGATCGTCGAACTCAGAGTTTTCCACGCGGGTCTATCATGCCCGTGATCGACATGTCACGCCCGTGATAGAGGCCGAAACGCCGGTTCAGGCCAGAAATTATTCTAACACGCGTGGTAATAAATGCTGGTATGAGAAGTTACACCAGGAGTATTTATGGGCCGTTTCCTACTCTAATTACTTAATAAAATAAGGAAATGTTGGTCCAATAGGAAATCGCCACCTGGCAAACACCTCTTCGTTTCTAGCGATTCAACTGCCTCTACCATAGCCGAAACACCATTAAGAGGAGCCTTCATGACCATAATTGCTTACCTCTTTCCCCTCCCCACTTGCTGATCTATAAAAGACCCCTTAGATCAAGAGCAGAAGGTTACACGCTCGATCAAATGGATTCAGATAATTGTTCTTGCTGTAGGAGAAGTTCGGCAACGCCACCACTGCGCCATGACTAACCGACGTTCATCTCGTCTCCAAACCGCGAACAAGGTCCTCCTCTACTTCTTCTCTTATGGGTAGATCTTAGGATCTTAGAAATGAAGTCCGTGCTCAAAGGAGCCGGACCTATCTCGCGTTTTCATGGAAAACCATGGAAAAATATGTTTTTGAGTTCGCCGGAAACCGCCACCTCCGGCGGCCAAACCACCGCCGACCGATAGCCGTCGCCTCAACGGAGGTGGTGGTGGTGGCTGGCCAGTGAAGTGACCGGACGGCCGGCGACGGATCACGGAAAAGTTACAGGAAATATGGTTTCTTGTGTTCTATTTTCGGGTTCATGTAGAAGATGAACAGTAAAATCAATTTATAATATATAAATTATGTATATAATACATAATGAAAATATATATTATTTGAGTATATTTTGAGGCTGCAAAACGAGGCACTTAAAGGCCGATTTAGGAAAAATGACCTGTCGCAAAATTCGTAGCCCTTCGAGTCTAGGTTAATTTAAGATTAGTTTCAACTCGTTTGGGTAAGCAGTTTGACCGCAGCACCCATTTTAATGGGGGCTGTACCTATAGTTGGGCAGAAACTAAAATGAATGCCCATGCTTCATCCATTGTCCAAATGACTTGAAATTTGGGCAGGGGGTTACCCTTAGCCATATCTAGAGGCTGTCGAAAAATGAGAATTTTTGGAGATACATTGCCTAAAGTTTTTGTTTTAATTTAATAAACTTAGAGGAATTTATTTAAGTAGTTAAATGACCTCCAAACCCTCCCAAAATTTGGTGAGTGGTCCCTGGCTTCATAACTTAGCTCTGTACAAATTTCCAACTCACTTGGATGAGTTTTGGATAGGGAGTCACCTATTCTTAGCTAGGCAATAGTGAGACATTTTTGAGTAAAAAGTACACAAGAGGTTAGAACGGTCATATCACCTCAACAGAGACTGATATCTTGACCACTGACTTGGAAGGGTTATTATAACCCACTTGGATAAAATGGTGTGGTTTAGGGTTGATTTACCCTAGGATCCAAGCTCAAACCCTAAATGGAGGGTTTTGAGGGTTGTGAAGGATATGAGGGCAATTGCTCTCGTATTGCCTTGAAACTCAGAAGAAATGATATTAGCATGATAAGAATCGTCTGGAGGGAATCTTTGAGAATTTGGAGACAAGTAGATACCTTAAAATCCTAATCTTAGCTTTAGGGTAAAATACTAAATAAGCACAATCCGTCACTAAACATTATCTAAAGGCTGTGAAACTCGGGTAGAGTAAGTTTTGGAGTGGGTAGAAGCTTTAGAAATTTTACTGGAATTTTATGATGTTTATTTCCAGCACTTCATTGGTAAAGTTGATTATAAACCCAATTAATGTTTTAATTATTTGTACCTTTCTATTCAAGGGAATCTCATGAAATCTTGGAAATATATGTTTTAGAACAGAATGATTACCCTTGATTTTTTGTATAATTTTTAGTTGTGAAAATCCAGCACTTCCTTCACAAATGTTAAAAAGGGGTTCCATGCTTTGAAAATGATTAGGGATGATATTATCACTGAAAAATTATGAAATTGGGCCAATGCTATTTTTAAGACTTTGTCTGCATATTATAATTTATTTATAATTTTTGGAAGAATATTCTCTGTACTTGGTTCATAAATAATGGAATATACTAAATATTGTTAAAATAGTTTTGTTGCTCTTTTGATGATAGAAAAATTATGATACCTTGGATTTACCCTATTGAGGTAACCTACTATTTATTATAATTTTGTTGGACATCTTGCATGAGAACTTAGGGTAGTTCATGTTCAAACCGGTAGCCTTTGGAGTTTTGAGGAAATTAATCAAATGCCAGATAAATTAGGAAAATTACCACATTCTGGATTTAGGCCATTTATATCATGATAAGTCTCCAGTAAATAATTTAGGGCATTTGGATAAGTTTTGGGATCATTGCATAACCGGTTCGACATATAGTCTAGGTTGGTCTGCATATAGCAAATTTGTGAATTGCAATAGGACATGATCTGAGAAAGTCGTTGGAGTTAGTCATTTTGTCTGGGTGGACAATTGTGGATGATATCACAATAGGATTATAGGAAGAGTAGAGAGAAGTAGTGATAGTGTAAGACCCCCATTTTTTTTTCTTTTTCGACACCGGGGTCTTAGGCCCAGAACCGCCGCCTTGCGGTGATACCTTCTTACCCGGGAAGGTCGTCACTACAAGACGCCGGTTCTGCCGGCCGAATCGATCTCTACTGTAGCATAAGAAAAGATGCAAGTCCACAGAAATCACATATATAGAAATAAACTCCACAAAGGGAGTGTCCACAGATAGTACATATAATGAAAATCTCGGGCTTATGCCCGGTACATCAAGTCCTCACTACAATTCACTCATCGCGGAAGCAAACTAATACAACTACTATAGTTCGGGACTCACTGTCCCTGCTGTCTGGACTCCAGTGCTAGACTGTCCGATCTCCAAGCGTGCCGACCTCCGGGGCTGCTCCTCCATGCTGGGCTCCGTGGTCCCCTAAATGATGTGGTTCGAAAACCGTTAGTCTAAAAGACTAAGTCCTATCATCCCCCACCCCTTCCCCCATGGCTCCTAAGTACCGAGCGGGGAGAAGGAAAGGGAAGGACTTGAAGGTGGAGAATAGTCAAATACCAGATGACAGCGGAACTAAACTAACAGTGTACGCATGATAATAATTATACAAAATTAAATAAGTAACCTTAACTTATGTGGGTACACATAAGCTAAGGGATCTTTTGCAGGGCTCCTATCATATAAAAAGTCCCATACTGATTTATACGATAGGGTGTCGTTTCTATTAACAGGCTTATAATATTGAAAGAGAACCTTGACTTATAAGCACGCTCACACGAACTTATAGGCCAAGGGGTCGTTTTGCAAGGCCTAATGTATAGAGCGTCCCATACCGCTTATACAATAGGTGTCGGGTTTTATGCAATGGTTATGCTATGAAATACAATTATGCTATGATGTGAACATGCAAGTGCAACTCACCCACTCGACTCTGTGTACACAGACCTTTAGTTCCCCCTTTCGGAGCCGTTACCTCCCAGGATACCTCCGTAGTGGAAGACGGAAGCTGTGGGTTGGGCCTCGCCCACCTCTAAACCAGTAAAGCACTACCGGTCAGACCTATCGTACGCCTCAACGCTTGGTGCACTAAGCGGACGCCTGCGTACTCTTGCCGGCTGGCGCACCGGACTTCTGTTGGCGAAGTGCTCACCACACTTGCCGAGCCAACGATATTGGTTTCGGTGCATCGAACTCCCCAATATCGAAGACCCACCACCTTAAACCCTTTTATGCACATGCAATAGTTATGAGTCAAACAACCAACCGAGCCGAAGCTCACCGGACAATCCCGTCCATCATAATCTACAACCGAGCCAAAGCTCCCCGGACTATCCCGCCCGTCACGATCTACCACCGAGCCAAAGCTCCCCGGACTATCCCGTCCGTCATAACCGTCAACTGAGCCAAAGCTCACCGGACAATCCCGTTCGTCATAATCTACTACCGAGCTGAAGCTCGCCAGACTACCATACCCATAACTACCAGGCTTATTGCCCCAAGTAACCCATACTAACTCCCGGGACACTGGGGTGTGAGAGTGGTGAAATCCTAAGTTTACTATCTACTCCATGCCTACGACTTAGGTTTTACCCATTTCATTTCCGGATTATAGTAACTAGACCTAAAGTGATTTGACCTTCCACTTTATGGGGGAGACGATCTTTCATCGATCCCAAACACCACCCAACATTTAGTCAAACTCATTCCTATCTCATCCAACCCTGAGTGATGAACTCATTCCACCAATTTTTGACTTATGTACCTAACTTGCACTCCAGATTATTTTTGAAGAATTACTATATGCAGACCACCAAGGTTTAATGTTATGTAAAATGAGAAGTATGTCAAATAATCATCCGATACTCCTATAATAATTTATGGAGGTCCATTATGACCTTTATTGCCCAAGTCCAGAGTTTTACAATTTTCCTATTTATCTAGGAATTTATTAAATATTTATAGTGGTCAAAGTCTCCAAGATTGAACTGAAGGTACCAAATTTTGACAAGATAGAATCTCTCCAGATTTATGCTACACTCAATATAAACAATTAACCTAATATCCAAGATCTCTTGATTTTTCAGCAAGGTTTTGGCCACTGATTCTATTTTTAAATTACCCCGCAATATTTCATTAAAATAAATAAATAGGGTAATATTACTCCTAAAATTTCAAGTAAACTTCCAACATGATAACAAAGGCATATAAATGCTCTGGGATAAATATCATTAGTGAATTAAGGAGTGATAAACTTCAAACAAACTATATAAACAATTTTCCAAAATTGCTAAATGCAGACCAAGTCAAACTTCATGTAAAATGGGAAGTATATCAAATAATCATCCAACACCCCTAAAATAATTAATGGAGATCCATTATGACCTTTAAGTCCTACATCCAGAGTTCCAAAATTTTCCTTATTTATTTAATAATTTATTTAATTATTTTAATGTCTAAAATTTCCAATAATGAACATGAAGTACTATTTTCAGTCAAGACATCATTCTACAAATTTACTATTTTACTCAAAATAATGTTAGAACTTATCTTCCAAAATATCTAGTTCTTTTCAGTAAGGTTTTATCCTTAGATCAATATTACATTTAAATCCTTGAAAATTCATTTAAACATTATAAAATACTATATTGCTTCCAAAAATTCAGAGAAATTTCAAGTATAAATCTAATGGCATGCAAATAGTTTGGGCCAAATTTCATAATTTATTTATCAGTAAATGGACTTAAATAATTTATTGAATAATTCCATCATATAGCAAGCTTGTGAAGTAACTACTTCAAATAAGTGTCCAAGTATTTTTATAAAATTTAAATAAGCTCATAATGATTCAAAACCTCCTCTGCCAAAATTTCATGACCTCTCAAGGGTCAGAGGTAGCATAATAATTTATTTACTAAAGTGAGGCATTTCTTGTATTACTAATGAAGTGCTATAAATAATACTCCAAAATTTCTAAATAAATAACCAAAGTTTCTTAATATCATTATGACCATCCTACCAAAATTTCATATCATTTTAAGGGGTTTAGCTAACCCATTCCTATCCCACCACATTTGTGCCCTAAACTAGGGTTAGGGTTTTGAGGGTCCTAAACCTTCCAAAATACCCTAATATTTTTACCAGAGGGTTATAGTTACCAACATACCATCTCTACAAAATTTCATAGCCCTACAAGGTGTTTTGGCCATATGTCCTTCACAAGGTACAAAAGCCCTTCCTTAGGGTTTGACCTAGGATCTTGGGCCAAATCAACTCCAATGCCCCCAAGTTTTCATTGGGAGCTGTATATTGTCATTCCAAACCAGTGTACCAAATTTGAACCTCTGTTGAGGTGAATTGGACACTAAATGCCAAAATTACATTTTGGACCAAAATACCCTTCTTAGGGCAAGGCTAGGGTTTGCTTGAATCCCTTTCAAATCAACTACAAACTTAATGAAATTTTAACCAGAGGTCTATATTGACCTCATATCCATTCCACCAAAATTTGGATGAATTTGGACTTCATTTGACCCATAATTTAATTTACCCTAGCATAATTAAATGTTTTACAAAACTATAGGAAAGTTATTCCCAAAAATTCCCATTTTTGGGCAGGGTCTAGGTATAGGGTAGGGTGACTCCCTGCCAAAATCTCAGCTCATTTGGATCAAGGATGAAGTGTGGGAAACTAGTTTAATGGCTGCCTAGTCATTTGTATAGACCCCACCAAAATGAGTGCCCTGGTCAAACCAGTCACCCAAATTGGTTCAAACCAATTTTGTTTGACAGAAGACCCATAGGGCTACATTTCTTGTGTTGACCATATTCTCTGAAAAGGGCTCTAACTATTTTTAATAATTAAAACCAATAAATACAAAATCTGTGACAGGGAATGAAATAAAATCAAACTTAAGCTATAGTTTATTTAATCATATCAGCACGAATCTTGGCGCGATTTTGGACGGGATCCGGTCATCTTCAAGCTCTAGCCGACGGCCAGGATTACCCCCGCCTGGGCCAACTTCCAGCGGCTGCCGCCGTCGCTCCGGCCACCTCCCCGGCCTGCCACCGCCGCCGACACCTTCGTGGTGGTCGGGGCTATCTCCAGGCGGCGGCACGGCCGCCGGGGAGCACTGTTCCGGCGAACCCGTCAAGGTGAATTTTCATGGAAAATCCATGATTTCGAAATTTGGATCGAGCTCAATTGAGCCCGAACCTTGGCCCTATTGATTTCTACGATCTAACCATGAGAGAATGAGTGGAGGAGGACCTTTTTGGCGGCCTGAAGTCGGGAGGATCGCCGGAATACCATGGTGGTGGTGGTGGTGGTCGGGTTTCTTCAAAAACTCAGTGAAACAGCTTGGCTTCTTCAGGAAAGTGGTGGGAAATGCTCCTTAGACCTCACTGAAGCTTTTAAGGTGGAGAGGGGAGGTGTTAGGTGGCTGAAAAGCCATGTGCCATTTTTGGCCATGGTCAAGGTTGGCGTCTAGGTTGGTAGGGGGGTGGAGCTTGCTCTAAACAATCCACAATGGCTGCTGCACTCCCCCTTGTCCTTCTGAAATGAATGGGGAGGTTGGGGAGGGGGAAGGAGGAGCACAAAGTCCTCCTTCCTTCTTCTTTCTTCTCTTTCTCTCTCCTCCATGGGTGACATTCTCTCTCCTAGTCACCATGCCTGAATTTTTGGCTCCTACATGTCCCATGTCAGCCCATAAATCCATTTGGCCACTTGAGTCAAGGTTAGCCCCAATGTACTGGGCTTGAGCTTGAGTTAGCCCATTTGGGCTAACTTGACCCAAAGTTGGACTAGGGCCCACCTAGGTTAATTTGATCCTTGAGATTTCCTTAATAGGTCCTTGGTGACCCATTAGCCTCTCCTAGGGTCAAGGTGTGGTTGGTTTGGCCCTTGGAGGTCACTTGGCCCCTAACTAGGGCCTTTTGACCATTTTAGGTCAAGGGTTGACTTTGGTCAAAACTAGCCCTTTGATTGGTCCCAATGCGTCCTTGGTGACCTATTGGCCTCTCACTAGGCTTATGAGGGTAGGGGTGGGGTCCATTTGGTTAAGGGACTGCAATTGACCCTTGTGTAGGCCAATTTGACCTAATTAGGGTCATAGTTGACTTTGGTCAAAACTAGCCCTTTGATTGGTCCCAATGGGTCCTTGGTGACCTATTGGCCTCTCACTAGGCTTATGAGGGTAGGGGTGGGGTCCATTTGCCTAAGGGACTGCAATTGACCCTTGTGTAGGCCAATTTGACCTAATTAGGGTCATAGTTGACTTTGGTCAAAACTAGCCCTTATGATTGGTCCCAATGGGTCCTTGGTGACCTTTTGGCCTCTCACTAGGTCTATGAGGGTATGGGTGGGGTCTACTGGGCTAAGGGACTGCATTTGACCCTTGTGTAGGTCAATTTGACCCAATTAGGGTCATAGTTTGACTTTGGTCAACTTAGCCTTATTGACTACTCTCCATGGGTCCTTAGTGACCCATTGACCTCTTACTAGGTCTATGAGGGTATGGGTGGGGTCTTGGAGTCTTGGTGAAGCCCCATGATCACTTTTAACCAAGGTTTAGAGATCTGCTAAGTGCAGACCATAGTGGCCCTATCCACACCACCAGGTCCACTTGACCCCTTTCTTGGGCTTCCTAGGGTTTTGTCATGACAAAACCACTCTTAGGGGTCTAGTTGGAAATGGGATGTTACAAATCCCAATAAACAAAACAAAGATTTCGTCCCCGAAATCCAGGTTAAGCCTACGAGGACTCCTATCAGGGAGCGGCAACTTGTAACATCTCATGAGGTTCAAAGATGTTTGTCAATATTAAGATCAAATTGCCCAATTGGCAAAGTCTAGACCCCAATAAACAAAAGTTTAGCTCATAACCTTGAAATTTCAGTTCTACTAGTTTAAATTAGGAAGGAAATTGAACATCTTGAGTGGTTGCGAGGAATACCTGACTGAAGAGTTCCGGATATCTTTGTCGCATCAAGTCCTGGGGCTCCCATGTGTGCTCCTCTCTTCCGTGATTTCTCCACAGGATCTTGACTAACGGAACCTTCTTGTGGCGTAAAACTTGTACCCCCTTGTCGTCAATCCGGACCGGTTCTAGGTGAACCGACCGATCAGATGCTATTGGTCCGTCTGTGGTTGTAACTTGCTGCTCTGGGCGTAGTAGAGCTCTCCTAAGAGAGGATATATGGAATACGTCGTGCAGACTTGCCAGTACCGGTGGCAGCTCCAGCCTGTATTCCAAGGGACCGATCCGCTCCTGGATCCTATAAGGCCCCATGTATCTTGGACTAAGCTTCTTCCTCTATCCACGTACCCGAGTAACTCCATGCATTGGTCTGCTCTTCAAGAACACCTGATCTCCCACCTGGAATTCCACCTGACGGTGCCGAGCATCGTAATTCTTAGCATGCCGTCTCTGTGCTTCTAGCATCCTATCCCGTATCAATCTCACCTGAGCCTCGGTGTCCTCGACAAACTCTGAATCCAATGCCTTAGGGTCCTCGTCATGTATCCATGACAGTGGAGTCCTGCACTTCCGTCCGTACAATGCCCCATAAGGAGCCATCTTTATACTAGACGGGTAGCTGTTATTATACGAGAACTCGATCAGCGGTAACAACTTCTCCCAAGGTTCACCGCGATCTAATATGCAGAGTCGTAGTAAATCTTCCAGAGTCTGGTTGGTTCGTTCAGTCTGTCCATCTCTCTGGGGGTGGAAAGCCGTACTGAATGTTAGTTGAGTGCCCAAGCAAGTCTGCACAGACCTCCATTCTCTGGATGTAAATCGTCCGTCTCGGTCTGACACAATCGTCTTGGGTATGCCATGATAGCGGACGAATTGCTCCACAAACTTTCGGACTAACACGCCCACCGAGTCATCCTTCCTGATTGGAATAAACCTTGCCACCTTTGTCAGTCGGTCGATGATCACCCATATCGAATCGTTCCCTGTCCTGGATCGAGGAAGTCCATGTATGAAGTCCATGGCGATATCATCGAACTTCCACTCTGGTACTGGGAGTGGCTGCAATAATCCTGCGGGGTTTCTGCACTCCGCTTTTACTAATTGGCACGCCTTGCAACGGGTCACGAAGTAGGTGATATCCTTCTTCATGCCGGGCCAGAACATAGTCTTCTTCAGATCTGCAGTCATCTTCGTAATCCCCGGGTGTACTGAATATCGACTGCAATGAGCCTCTATCATGATGTCCTCCCGGATCTGGCCTCCCTCTGGTATGTAGACCCGTCCTCTGAAGCATACTAGATCGTCCCTCAGTGTGTAATCTCCCACAGTGCCTGCTTCTAAGGACCGGAATATCGGCTCTAGCTGAGTATCCTGCCTCTGCCCATCCTTGACCCGTTCTCGTATGTCATCTGTGGCGATTAATGACGACAGATATTCTCGGTATAACTCAGGGTGATCCTCAGATACCAGGGATACTTGCATCTTATCAAACATCTGTATTAACTCCAAGGCCATCAGCGGTGTTCCTACTCCAGCGTTTGTGGTCTTTCGGCTTAATGCATCTGCTACCACATTCGCCTTCCCAGGGTGATAGTGCATCTCATACTGGTAGTCTGCTAAAAATTCCACCTATCATCTCTGTCTAATGTTTAGCTCCTTCTGTGTGTCCACATATCTCAGATTTTTATGGTCGGAGTATATGTCGCAGTGGACACCGTACAGATAGTGACGCCAGACTTTTAGTGCAAAAATGACCGCTCGTGTTTCTTCAGCTGCCGAGAAGCATAAGCTATCACATGGCCATTCTGCATGAGTACTGCCCCCATGCCCTGGTAGGAGGCATCGGTGTAGACCTGGAATCCTTCTTTCCCTGAAGGAAGGGCAAGTATTGGAGCCGAAGTGAGTCGCCCCTTTAGTTCTTGAAAAGCCTCTTCACATCGTGGGGTCCAGATAAAGGGCACCTCCTTCCTTGTCAGAGATGTGAGTGGGAGGGCGACACGAGAGAATCCCTCTACAAATTTTCGGTAGTAACCGGCAAGTCCTAGGAAACTTCGTACATCTGTGGCCGTCTTCAATTGTGGCCAGTCCCGAACCGCTTGGATCTTGGCCGGGTCCACTGCCAACCCAGCACCACTGATGATATGGCCTAGGAAGGCCACCTCCTTCAACCAAAACTGGCATTTGCTGATCTTTGCATAAAGCTTATGCTTCCGTAGTCTCTCCAGGGTCAGTGTCAGATGTCGTGTGTGCTCCTCCTCTGTCCTTGAGTAAATGAGGATGTCATCGATAAATACGATGACAAACACATCTAAATATTCTTCGAACACCTGATTCATCAGGCTCATAAATGTTGATGGCGCATTCGTGAGCCCGAAGGGCATCACTGTAAATTCATATAGCCCATATCTGCTACTAAAAGCAGTCTTTGGAATGTCCTCCTCCTGGATCCTTAGCTGGTAGTAACCAGACCTCAAATCCAATTTGGAAAAGAAATGCGCACCTTCTAGCTGGTCAAACAGCTCATCTATCCTTGGCAACGGATATGTGTTTCGGACTGTCAATCGGTTTAGTGCTCGGTAGTCGATGCACAGTCTCAGAGTTCCGTCCTTCTTTTAACGAATAAGACCGGGGCTCCCCAAGGCGAAGAGCTCGGTCGGACAAATCCAGCCTCCACCAGTTCTTGGAGTTGGCTTCGAAACTCTGTCAATTCCTTCGGGGCCATCCGGTAAGGGGCCCTAGCTGCCGGCTTAGCCCCCGGCACCAGCTGTATCCGGAAATCCTGCTCCCGGTGCGGGGGTAGCCCAGGCAGTTTCTCTGGGAATACGTCAGCAAAGTCTCGCACCACTGGAATATCCGAGGTGGAGACCTTGGTCTCAGTCATCTCAAATATTACTTCATACACCTCTTCCCCCTGTAAGTGAGCCTTGACGTCTTGTACAGACGACAGTATGAGAGGGGGAATAGATTTAATACCTTCAATGACGAGGTAGGAATCCCCATGTCTTACGGTAACTCTTTTGGACGTGCAGTCAATTTGAGCATGATTCCAGTTCAACCACATCATCCCTAGGATCAAATCAAAGATTGGCATCTTTATGATCGTCGCTGGAGCTTCAAATATCCTTCCGCCGATCTCCGCCTCCATGTTGTAGTGGGCAGAGGTGAACAACTCTGATCCGTCGGGTAGTCGTATTCTCATCATCAGACCCGTGAATCGTTCCACGCCTTCCAATCCTTCTATGAAGGCCTCCGATACAAATGAGTGCGAAGCACCCGTATCAAATAGCGTATAAGCGGGTTTGCCGCCGATGAAAACTATTCCTGGGGTTTTGGGAAAAATTAAATGTCTCAGAATTCTAGCTATGGTTTTCTTTCCTAGATTGTCACTTCTATATAAAATTTAAGTTCATGAGGAATAACTTAAACCAAAATTTTCAGACGTACCAGTGATTACTTGCTCCGGGTTTCGGGGCTGAGCCAGATCTAGTGCATAAATTTGCTCCCTCTGCTGCCTACGATCTGCACCCTGGAAACCACGTCCTCGACCACGTCCTCGTCCTCCAAACTGCTGGGCATGCGGGGCAACCTGTGGTGCTGGTAGAGGTGCTTCCCTCATGGGGCAGTTTCTCCGAATATGCCCTATTTGATGGCAGTTGTAGCACTCTGGTGGGGGAAATGCCATGCCCCCGGGTCTTGGTGCCTCCCTCATCTGAAGAGGCTGAGGAGCCATTACCACCGGCTCCCTCGGCTCCTGCCTTACTTCCTGACGAGGCTGGTCCTCTGTCCTTCTTCCACCTGGTACAGCACCTTGCCGCTGATCATTTCTGGCTCTCCGGCCCTGATCCTCCGCTTGCCGTTTCCGGCCCCGAGTGGTGTGCCAGTCGGCCTCGATCCTTTTTGCCATTTCCAAAATCCGGGAGATAGGCCCGTCGGATACAAACAACAAAGCCTCCCTCAAGTCCTCCCGCAGGCCTTTATAGAATCTCTTGATGTATCCCGCCTCGTCCAGCTGGTAAGAATCTGCATATCGAGCCAAATGGTCGAACTCCCGATGGTACTCTACCACTGTCCGGGTGCCTTGCTTCAGCTGTAAGAACCGCTCCTCCAACTCATCCCTGGCCGACTGTGGAACAAAATGCTCCAACAGCGCGGTCCTGAACTCTTCCCAGGTAACTTCCGCAACCTCCCTATCAACAAACTTTGTGTCCAGCAGCGTCTTCCACCACCTCTTAGCATGGGACTCCAGTCAGGAGACAACCAAGGCCACCCTCTCCTCCCAGGGACATCGTATCCCAGTCAGCATTTCGTACATAATATCTAGCCATTCCTCTGTCCGTACGGCAGATTCTGTCCCCCAAGTAGGATGGAGGAGAGAGTCCTCGAAAGATGCTCAGCCAATTGGCTCCCGGGTTTGGTTGCGGAGCCGGAGCCTGTTGAGCTCTGAAGGCATCTAGAATGGCCGTCAACGTTTGACCCATCTCCGAGTGTAGGAATGGAGTGGGGACCGGGGAAGGTGGTGCAACAGTCGGGGTCTGCTGAACTCCGCCTTGTGGTGTTGGCTGCGCTGGGGGCTGCATAAATAGAAGTCAAATATAAGAAGTCTCACAGATTTAACTAAAAGTGGACAATTTTCATGTGATTTCCCACATGGGCCCACCACTGCTTCCGCTGCTTAGTTTGTCCCCAAACTAAACTCGTGCGGGGGAGGCCCGGGATTTGTGGACTGCTACCTTTTGATCGATATGTTTTTGCCTCTGATACCACTTGTAAAACCCCCATTTTTTTTTCTTTTTCGACACCGGGGTCTTAGGCCCAGAACCGCCGCCTTGCGGTGATACCTTCTTACCCGGGAAGGTCGTCACTACAAGAGCCGGTTCTGCCGGCCGAATCGATCTCTACTGTAGCATAAGAAAAGATGCAAGTCCACAGAAATCACATATATAGAAATAAACTCCACGAAGGGAGTGTCCACAGATAGTACATATAATGAAAATCTCGGGCTTATGCCCGGTACATCAAGTCCTCACTACAATTCACTCATCGCGGAAGCAAACTAATACAACTACTATAGTTTGGGACTCACTGTCCCTGCTGTCTGGACTCCAGTGCTAGACTGTCCGATCTCCAAGCGTGCCGACCTCCGGGGCTGCTCCTCCATGCTGGGCTCCGTGGTCCCCTAAATGATGTGGTTCGAAAACCGTTAGTCTAAAAGACTAAGTCCTATCGTCCCCCACCCCTTCCCCCATGGCTCCTAAGTACCGAGCGGGGAGAAGGAAAGAGAAGGACTTGAAGGTGGAGAATAGTCAAATACCAGATGGCAGCGGAACTAAACTAACAATGTACGCATGATAATAATTATACAAAATTAAATAAGTAACCTTAACTTATGTGGGTACACATAAGCTAAGGGATCATTTACAAAGCTCCTATCGTATAAAAAGTCTCATACCGATTTATACGATAGGGTGTAGTTTCTATTAGCAAGCTTATAATATTGAAAGAGAACCATGACTTATAAGCACGCTCACACGAACTTATAGGCCAAAGGGTCGTTTTGCAAGGCCTAATGTATAGAGCATCCCATACCGCTTATACATTAGGTGTCGGGTTTTATGCAATAGTTATGCTATGAAATACAATTATGCTATGATGTGAACATGCAAGTGCAACTCACCCACTCGACTCTGTGTACACAGACCTTTAGTTCCCCCTTTCGGAGCCGTTACCTCCCAGGATACCTCCGTAGTGGCAGACGGAAGCGGTGGGTTGGGCCTCGCCCACCTCTAAACCAGTAAAGCACTACCGGTCAGACCTATCGTACGCCTCAACGCTTGGTGCACTAAGCGGACGCCTGCGTACTCTTGCCGGCTAGCGCACCGGACTTCTATTGGCGAAGTGCTCACCACACTTGCCGAGCCAACGATATTGGTGTCGGTGCATCGAACTCCCCAATATCGAAGACCCACCACCTTAAACCCTTTTATGCATATGCAATAGTTATGAGTCAAACAACCAACCGAGCCGAAGCTCACCGGACAATCCCGTCCATCATAATCTACAACCGAGCCAAAGCTCCCCGGACTATCCCGCCCGTCACGATCTACCACCGAGCCAAAGCTCCCCGGACTATCCCATCCGTCATAACCGTCAATCGAGCCAAAGCTCACTGGACAATCCCGTTCGTCATAATCTACTACCGAGCTGAAGCTCGCCAGACTACCATACCCATAACTACCAGGCTTATTGCCCAAGTAACCCATACTAACTCCCGGGACACTGGGGTGTGAGAGTGGTGAAATCCTAAGTTTACTATCTACTCCATGCCTACGACTTAGGTTTTACCCATTTCATTTCCGGATTATAGTAACTAGACCTAAAGTGATTTGACCTTCCACTTTATGGGGGAGACGATCTTTCGTCGATCCCAAACACCACCCAACATTTAGTCAAACTCATTCCTATCGCATCCAACCCTGAGTGATGAACTCATTCCATCAATTTTTGACTTATGTACCTAACTTGCACTCCAGATTATTTCTGAAGAATTACTATATGCAGACCACCAAGGTTTAATGTTATGTAAAATGAGAAGTATGTCAAATAATCATCCGATACTCCTATAATAATTTATGGACGTCCATTATGACCTTTATTGCTCAAGTCCAGAGTTTTACAATTTTCCTATTTATCTAGGAATTTATTAAATATTTATATTGGCCAAAGTCTCCAAGATTGAACTGAAGGTACCAAATTTTGACAAGATAGAATCTCCCCAGATTTATTCTACACTCAATATAAACAATTAACCTAATATCCAAGAGCTCTTGATTTTTCAGCAAGGTTTTGGCCACTGATTCTATTTTTAAATTACCCCGCAATATTTCATTAAAATAAATAAATAGGGTAATATTACTCCTAAAATTTCAAGTAAACTTCCAACATGATAACAAAGGCATATAAATGCTTTTAAATATCATAAGTGAATTAAGGAGTGATAAACTTCAAACAAACTATATAAACAATTTTCCAAAATTGTTAAATGCAGACCATCAAGTCAAACTTCATGTAAAATGGGAAGTATATCAAATAATCATCCAACACCCCTATAATAATTAATGGAGGTCCATTATGACCTTTAAGTCCTACATCCAGAGTTCCAAAATTTTCCTTATTTATTTAATAATTTATTTAATTATTTTAATGTCTAAAATTTCCAATAATGAACATGAAGTACTATTTTCAGTCAAGACATCATTCTACAAATTTACTATTTTACTCAAAATAATGTTAGAACTTATCTTCCAAATCATCTAGTTCTTTTCAGTAAGGTTTTATCCTTAGATCAATATTACATTTAAATCCTTGAAAATTCATTTAAACATTATAAAATACTATATTGCTTCCAAAAATTCAGAGAAATTTCAAGTATAAATCTAATGGCATGCAAATAGTTTGGGCCAAATTTCATAATTTATTTATCAGTAAATGGACTTAAATAATTTATTGAATAATTCCATCATATAGCAAGCTTGTGAAGTAACTACTTCAAATAAGTGTCCAAGTATTTTTATAAAATTTATATAAGCTCAAAATGATTCAAAACCTCCTCTGCCAAAATTTCATGACCTATCAAGGGTCAGAGGTAGCATAATAATTTATTTACTAAAGTGAGGCATTTCTTGTATTACTAATGAAGTGCTATAAATAATACTCCAAAATTTCTAAATAAATAACCAAAGTTTCTTAATATCATTATGACCATCCTACCAAAATTTCATATTATTTTAAGGGGTTTAGCTAACCCATTCCTATCCCACCACATTTGTGCCCTAAACTAGGGTTAGGGTTTTGAGGGTCCTAAACCTTCCAAAATACCCTAATATTTTTACCAGAGGGTTATAGTTACCAACATACCATCCCTACAAAATTTCATAGCCCTACAAGGTGTTTTGGTCATGTGTCCTTCACAAGGTACAAAAGCCCTTCCTTAGGGTTTGACCTAGGATCTTGGGCCAAATCAACTCCAATGCCCCCAAGTTTTCATTGGGAGGTGTATATTGTCATTCCAAACCAGTGTACCAAATTTGAACCTCTATTGAGGTGAATTGGACACTAAATGCCAAAATTACATTTTGGACCAAAATACCCTTCTTAGGGCAAGGCTAGGGTTTGCTTGAATCCCTTTCAAATCAACTCCAAACTTAATGAAATTTTAACCAGAGGTCTATATTTACCTCATATCCATCCCACCAAAATTTGGATGAATTTTTACTTCATTTGACCCATAATTTAATTTACCCTATCATACTTAAATGTTTTACAAAACTATAGGAAATTTATTCCCAAAAATTCCCATTTTTGGGCAGGGTCTATGTATAGGGTAGGGTGACGCCCTGCCAAAATCTCAGCTCATTTGGATCAAGGATGAAGTGTGGGCAACTAGTTTAATGACTGCCTAGTCATTTGTATAGACCCCACCAAAATGCGCGCCCTGGTCAAACCAGTCACCCAAATTGGTTCAAACCAATTTTGTTTGACAGTAGACCCATAGGGCTACATTTCTTGTGTTGACCATATTCTCTGAAAAAGGCTCTAACTATTTTTAAAAATTAAAACCAATAAATACAAAATCTGTGATAGGGAATGAAATAAAATCAAACTTAAGCTATAGTTTATTTAATCATATCAGCACGAATCTTGACGCGATTTTGGACGGGATCCGGTCATCTTCAAGCTCTAGCCGACGGCCAGGATTACCCCCGCCTGGGCCAACTTCCAGCGGCTGCCGCCGTCGCTCCGGCCACCTCCCCGGCCTGCCACCGCCGCCGACACCTTCGTGGTGGTCGGGGCTATCTCCAGGCGGCGGCACGACCGCCGGGGAGCACTGTTCCGGCGAACCCGTCAAGGTGAATTTTCATGGAAAATCAATGATTTCGAAATTTGGATCGAGCTCAATTGAGCCCGAACCTTGGCCCTATTGATTTCTACGATCTAACCATGAGAGAAGGAGTGGAGGAGGACCTTTTTGGCGGCCTGAAGTCGGGAGGATCGCCGGAATACCATGGTGGTGGTGGTGGTGGTCGGGTTTCTTCAAAAACTCAGTGAAACAGCTTGGCTTCTTCAGGAAAGTGGTGGGAAATGCTCCTTGGACCTCACTGAAGCTTTTAAGGTGGAGAGGGGAGGTGTTAGGTGGCTGAAAAGCCATGTGCCATTTTTGGCCATGGTCAAGGTTGGCGGCTAGGTTGGTAGGGGGTGGAGCTTGCTCTAAACAGTCCACAATGGCTGCTGCACTCCCCCTTGTCCTTCTGAAATGAATGGGGAGGTTGGGGAGGGGGAAGGAGGAGCACAAAGTCCTCCTTCCTTCTTCTTTCTTCTCTTTCTCTCTCCTCCATGGGTGACTTTCTCTCTCCTAGTCACCATGCCTGAATTTTTGGCTCCTACATGTCCCATGTCAGCCCATAAATCCATTTGGCCACTTGAGTCAAGGTTATCCCCAATGTAAAGGGCTTGAGCTTGAGTTAGCCCATTTGGGCTAACTTGACCCAAAGTTGGACTAGGGCCCACCTAGGTTAATTTGATCCTTGAGATTTCCTCAATAGGTCCTTGGTGACCCATTAGCCTCTCCTAGGGTCAAGGTGGGGTTGGTTTGGCCCTTGGAGGTCACTTGGCCCCTAACTAGGGCCTTTTGACCATTTTAGGTCAAGGGTTGACTTTGGTCAAAACTAGCCCTTTGATTGGTCCCAATGGGTCCTTGGTGACCTATTAACCTCTCACTAGGCTTATGAGGGTAGGGGTGGGGTCCATTTGGCTAAGGGACTGCAATTGACCCTTGTGTAGGCCAATTTGACCTAATTAGGGTCATAGTTGACTTTGGTCAAAACTAGCCCTTTGATTGGTCCCAATGGGTCCTTGGTGACCTATTGGCCTCTCACTAGGCTTATGAGGGTAGGGGTGGGGTCCATTTGGCTAAGGGACTGCAATTGACCCTTGTGTAGGCCAATTTGACCTAATTAGGGTCATAGTTGACTTTGGTCAAAACTAGCCCTTTGATTGGTCCCAATGGGTCCTTGGTGACCTATTGGCCTCTCACTAGGTCTATGAGGGTATGGGTGGGGTCTACTAGGCTAAGGGACTGCAATTGACCCTTGTGTAGGTCAATTTGACCCAATTACGGTCATAGTTTGACTTTGGTCAACTTAGCCCTATTGACTACTCTCCATGGGTCCTTAGTGACCCATTGACCTCTTAATAGGTCTATGAGGGTATGGGTGGGGTCTTGGAGTCTTGGTGAAGCCCCATGATCACTTTTAACCAAGGTTTAGAGATCTGCTAAGTACAGACCATAGTGGCCCTATCCACACCACCAGGTCCACTTGACCCCTTTCTTGGGCTTCCTAGGGTTTTGTCATGACAAAACCACTCTTAGGGGTCTAGTTGGAAATGGGATGTTACAGATAGCTAGAGTTAAGAGGTGTTCGGGTTCGACGAAAGATCGTCTTTCCCGAAGAGAGGAAGGTTAAAAATCACCCTTGCATAGTCTATCATAATATGAGAAGGGAATGGGTAAAGGGGATCAACCAATAACAATAAGTGCCTTGCGAAAGGGAACGATGGGCTTCAGCTACCATCATAGTTCCTAGTGCCCTTTGAGAGCCCTTTACGGGGAATACCGGGGGCAGTCCTAGGTTAACGTAAACTGTAATAAGAAACTGACAAGAGTAACTTAGTAATTAGGGTTGCACCTTTCACAAACACAGTTGGCACAGGAAGATTGATGAGAGCTTCGGCTCGGTTGGTTAAGAGACGGATGAATTGGTCCGGGGAGCTTCGGCTCGGTGGGTTAAGAGACGGACGTTTTGGTCTGGGGAGCTTCGGCTCGGTTTTTGTGTGTTTACGATTAAATTTGCATGTGCATAAAAGGAATGAAAATTATGGTGGTGGGTCTTCGGTATTGGAGGGTCGATGCACCGACGCCAATATGCTAACTCGGCAAGTGTGGTTAGCACTTTGCCAACAAAAGTCCGGTGCGCCAGCCGGCAAGAGTACGCAGGCGTCCGCTTAGTGCACCAAGCGTTGAGGCGTACGATAGGTCTGACCGGTAGTGCTTTACTGGTTTAGAGGTGGGCGAGGCCCAACCCACCGCTTCCGTCTGCCACTACGGAGGTATCCTGGGAGGTAATGGCTCTGAAAGGGGGAACTAAAGGTCTGTGTGCACAGAGTCGGGTGTGTGAGTTGCACTTGCATGTTTCATCATACCCACTTGCATGTCATAGCATAATCGATTCATTTAACCCTGACACCTAAAGTATAAGTGGTATGGGACGCTTATACATTAGGACCTGCAAAACGACCCCTTGGTCTATAAGCTTGTGTGGGCAAGTTTATAAATTAAGATTAAATTTTATATATATATATATATATATATATATATATATATATATATATATATATATATATATATGCTGCTGTTTGATAACCGACACCCCAACGTATATGTGGTATGGGACACTCTATACGATGAGAGCCTTGCAGAAGATCCCTTGGCTTATGCGCTTCCGCACATAAGTTAAGGTTACTTTTCCTACCTTCTGTTATTGTCATTATTATTATAGAATTGCTAGATTAGTTCTGCTGCCACCTGTTTCTTGATTAAATCTCCACCCTCATGTCCTTCCCTTTCTTCCTCTCCGCTCGGTTCCTAGGAGCCATGGGGGAAGGGGTAGGGGATGATAGGGCTTAGTCTTTATGACTAACGGTTTTCGAACCGCATCATTTTAGGGGATCGTGGAGCCCAGCATGGAGGAGCAGTCCCAGAGACCGGTGCGCTTGGAGATGGGGCAGTCTAGCTCCGGAGTTCATACAGCCGGGACCGTGAGTCTCGACCTTGAGTAGATGATTTGTTTTTGCTTCCGCATGAGAGATTTGTAGTGAGGATATGATGTACCGGGCATAAGCCCGCATTTATAGTACTCTGATTATTGTTATTCTGTGGACACTCCCTTCGTGGAGATTTTATTCTATATATGTGATTTACTTTCAGTGGACTTGCTCTTACTTCAATTATTGTGCTACCTTTCTGTGATCAAATTGGCCGGCAGAATCGGCGCCTTGTGGTGATGACCCTTCAGGACGTGAAGGTGTCACCGCAAAGCGGCGATTCTGGGCCTAAGACCCCGGGTTTTAAAAAGAAAAAGGGGGGGGGGTCTTACAAGTGGTATCAGAGGGAAACATCGATCTTAAAAGGTAGCAGTCCACTACCCCTGGGTCACCCCCGCTCGAGTTTAGTTTGGGGATAAACTAAGCAGCGGAAGCAGTGGTGTGCCCATATGGGGATCACATATAAATTGTCCACCTTTAGGTAAGATTGAATGTTTTCTCAGTATGTGTTTTTGTTACGCAGCCTCCAGCACAGCCTACGCCACAAGGTGAAGTTCAACAGGCTCAGGATGTTGCACCACCTCCACCGGTCCCCACTCCTTTCCTTCAGTCAGACATGGGACAGACTCTGACTGCCATCCTAGAGGCTTTCAGGGCCCAGCAGGTTCCGGTCCCGCAGCCAAATCCGGGGGCCAACTGGTTGAGCATATTCTGAGGACTTTCTCCCCCGTCCTACTTGGGGATAGAGTCGCCAGTTCGGACGGAAGAGTGGCTTGATATTATGTACGAGATGCTGACCGGGATACGGTGTCCCTGGGAGGAGAGGGTGGCTCTGGTAGTCTCATGCCTGGAGTCACATGCAAAGAGGTGGTGGAAGACGTTGTTGGACACGACATTTGCCGATAGGGAGGATGCGGAGGTTACTTGGGAAGAGTTCAGGGCCGCGCTGCTGGAGCATTTCATTCTGCAGTCGGCGAGGGATGAGTTGGAGGAGCGGTTCTTACAACTGAAGTAGGGCACCCAGACCGTGGTGGAGTACCATCAGGAGTTCGACCATCTGGCTCGATACGCAGATTCCTACCAGCTGGACGAAGCAGGGTACATCAGGAGGTTCTATAAGGGCTTGCGGGAGGACTTGAGGGAGGCTTTGTTGTTTGTATCTGACGGGCCTATCTCCCGGATTTTGGAGATGGCAAAAAGGATTGAGGCTGATTGGCACGCCACCCAGGGCCGGAAGCGACCAGCAGAGGATCAGGGACGGAGAGTCAGAAATGACCAGCGGCGAGGTGCTATACCAGAGGGGAGGAGGACAGAGGACCAACCTCGTCAGGAAGTGAGGCAGGAGCCGAGGGAGCAGGTGATATTGGCCCCTCAGCCTCTTCGGATGCAGGAGATGCCGAGACCCGGGGGGATTGCGTATTCCCCACCAGAGTGCTTCCTTTGTCATCAGGTTGGGAACATCCGGAGGAACTGCCCCATGAGGGGGGCTCCACCTCCAGCACTACAGGGTGGCCCACCAGCTCAGCATTACAGAGACCGAGGACGCGGCCGCGGTCGTGGATACCAGGGGGGAGATCGTAGACAGGAAAGGGAGCAGGTATATGCCTTGGACCTTGCGCAGCCTCGGAATCTGGAGCAGGTCATAGCAGGTACGCTGCAATGCTTCTTTATTTTCATAGAATTTCCCTTTCAGTTGTTAAAATTTAGAACCGCACTAGATAGATTAGCAAGGAAGGAAAAACTCATTATAGAACCCTAAGACATCTAATCACCCCAAGTATAGTCTTCATCAGTGGCAAGCCTGCCCGCACGCTGTTCGATACTGGAGCTACTCACTCCTTTGTGTCGGAGACGTTCATAGAAGTACTGGAATGCGTGGAGCGATTCACGGGCTCGAAGATGAGGGTGCGACTACCGGATGGATCTAAGCTCCTTACCACGGACCACTGCAATATGGAGGCAAAAATTGGTGGGAAGGCATTCGAGGCTCCAACGACAATTTTGAAGCTGACAGATTACGACTTGATCCTGGGCATGGTATGGCTGCACTGGAATTATGCCCAGATTGATTGCTAGGTGAAGAGGATCACGGTGAGACACGGGGACTCTTTCATTGTCATCGAAGGTATAAGACCTGTCTCTCGTATACTCTTATCTTTGGTACAGGCCATCAAGGCTCATCTGCAGGGAGACGAGATATACCAGGTGCTGTTCGAGATGACCGAGGAGAAGGATCGGATTGCCAATATACCGGTGGTTTGTGATTACGCCGATGTGTTTCCAGAGAAGCTGCCAGGATTGCCTCCGCACAGGGAGAAGGATTTTCAGATTCAGTTGGTGCCAGGGGCTAAGCCGATATCCAGGGCTCCCTATCGGATGGCCCCGACGGAATTGGCGGAGTTTCGGACTCAGTTGCAGGAGTTGGTGGAGGCGGGATTTGTTAGACCGAGTTCCTCGCCATGGGGATCCCCAGTCCTGTTCGTGAAGAAGAAGGATGGGACACTTCGCCTGTGCATCGATTATCGAGCACTAAACAGGCTGACCGTCCAGAATACCTATCCGCTCCCACGGATAGACGAGTTGTTCGACCAGCTGGAGGGAGCCCATTATTTCTCGAAGCTGGACTTGAGGTCGGGATACTACCAGCTGCGGACCCAGGAGGAGGATATCCCGAAGACGACCTTCAGTAGCAGATATGGCTTGTATGAGTTCATCGTGATGCCCTTCGGGCTCACGAATGCACCGTTGGCATTCATGAGCCTCATGAACCGGGTTTTCGAGGCCTACTTGGATGTGTTCATCATAGTATTCATAGACGACATCCTGATCTACTCTAAGACGGAGGAGGAGCACACTCGGCATCTGGCACTTACTCTGGAGAGGTTGCGAGAGCATCGCCTCTATGCGAAATTCAACAAGTGTCAGTTTTGGTTGAATGAGGTGGATTTCCTAGGCCACATTATCAGCGAAGCCGGGTTGGCAGTGGATCCGACAAAGATTCAGGCAGTTCGAGATTGGCCGCAGTTGAAGACAGCCACCGATGTACGAAGTTTCTTGGGACTTGCCGGTTATTACCGGAAGTTCGTGGAGGGGTTCTCTCAAATTGCCCTCCCCCTCACATCTTTGACGAAGAAGGAGGCACCTTTCGTTTGGACCCCGCAGTGCCAGGCGGCTTTCCAGGAGATGAAGGACTGACTCATCTCAGCCCCTATTCTGGCCCTTCTGTCTGGAAAGGAAGGATTCCAGGTGTATACCGACGCATCATACCAGGGGATGGGAGCGGTGCTGATGCAGAACGGACACGTCATAACATATGCCTCCCGCCAGCTGAAGACCCATGAGAAGAACTACCCGGTGCATGACCTTGAGATGGGAGTGGTCGTTTTTGCTCTGAAGGTCTGGCGCCATTATCTTTATGGAGTCCACTACGACATCTACTCTGACCACAAGAACCTGAAATACGTGGACACACAGAAGGAGCTAAATATCAGGCAGAGGCGTTGGGTGGAGTTCTTAGCAGACTATTAGTATGAGATGCACTACCATCCAGGGAAGGCAAACGTGGTGGCCGACGCGTTGAGTCGGAGAGCTGCCACTTCCGAAGCTGGGCCCCAGGTTATGTCCTTGGAGCTAGTCCGGTCATTCAGAGATATGCAGATATCCCTAGTGTCCGAGGATGATCCAGAGCTGTATAGGGAGTATCTGGCATCGATGGTGGTCATAGATGATATTCGGGATCGCATTCGGGACAGATAGAGGACAGATGCATGGGCAGAGCCGATATTCCGAGCCTTGGAGGAGGGTTCGGCAGGAGATTATTCCCTGAGAGATGGATTGCTACATTTCAGAGGCAGAGTATATATACCCGCAGGAGGCCAGATCCGAGAGGATATTATGACGGAGGCGCATTGCAGCAGGTACTCTGTGCACCCGGGGATCACCAAGATGACTGCAGATTTGAAGAAAATGATGTTTTGGCCAGGGATGAAGAAAGACATTACGTACTTTGTGACCCATTGCGAGGCGTGTCAGTTGGTGAAGGCGGAGTGCAGGAACCCCGCAGGACTGTTGCAGCCACTCCCGGTGCTGGAGTGGAAGTTTGATGATATAACTATGGATTTTATACATGGGCTTCCCCAGTCTCGGACAGGGAATGACTTGATCTGGGTGATTGTTGATCGGTTGACGAAGGTGGCCCGCTTTATACCAATCAGGAAGGATGACTCGGTGGGAGTGCTGGTACGGAAGTTCGTGGAGCAGTATATCCGATATCATGGCGTGCCCAGGACGATAGTGTCGGACCGCGATGGACGGTTTACATCCAGGGAGTGGCGGTCAGTGCAGGCATATCTGGGCACCCGATTGACTTTTAGCACAACCTTCCACCCTCAGACGGACGGGCAGACAGAGCGCACCAACAGGACATTGGAGGATCTACTACGACTGTGTATACTGGACCGAGGGGAACCATGGGAGAAGCTCTTACCCCTGGTCGAGTTCTCCTATAACAACAGCTACCAGTCCAACATAAGGATGGCGCCTTATGAGGCCTTGTATGGAAGGAAATGTAGAACTCCGCTTTTTTGGGTCTAGGACGAGGATCCGAAGGCGTTGGGATCAGACTTTGTTGAAGACACCGAGGCACAGGTGAGACTGATCAGAGACAGGATGTTAGAGGCGCAGAGCAGGCAAGCTAAGTATTACGACGCCCGGCATCGTCAGGTGGAATTTCAGGTGGGGGACCGAGTGTTCTTGAAGATCTGGCCCATGCACGGAGTCTCACGGGTGCGCAGTCGGAGGAAGAAGCTTAGCCCTAGGTATATGGGCCCTTACAGGATCCTGGAGCGGATCGGGGCTTTAGCCTACAGGCTAGAGTTGTCGCCCGAGCTGGCAGCTTTACACGACGTCTTCCACATTTCTTCGCTGAGAAGGCCTCTACTATGCCCTGAGCAGCAAATTTTGACCACCGAAGGGCCGGTAGCTTCAGACCGATCTATTCACTTGGAGCCGGTTCGGATCGATGATAAAGGAGTACGGATCTTGCGCCGCAAGAAGATCCCCTTAGTCAAGGTTCTGTGGAGAAACCACGGTCAGGAGGAGCACACCTGGGAACCGCAGGACCTGATGAGGCAAAAATACCCGGAGTTGTTCAGTCAGGTATGCCTCACCACCTCTTGGTATACTATAAATTACCTTCTTGTACTGAACCGGAAGGACTAGATAAGGAAAATTGAGAACCTAGGCATGCGCAGGAAAGTAGGGGCTAATCTTTTGTTTATTGGGGAGATTGTCTTCGTTTATCAAACAAGTAGTCACTTGAACCCAATAGAAAAATCGTATGGGATGTTACAAGTTTAATTTATTTCGGTAGAAATACCCGTAGGCTCAACCTCAATTTCAGGGACGAAATTTTTGTTTTGTTTATTGGGATTTGTAACATCCCATTTCCGGCTAGACCCCTAGGAGTCGGTCTGTCATCGGATCACGGGTTGGTCACGCCCATGACCTATGTATCACGCCCGTGACCTAGGGCGTGACCCCTTTGACGATCGTCGATCTCAGGGAGACGATCGTCGAAGCGCAGAATTTGCAGCCCGGGCATGTCACGCCGGTGACCCAGGTGTCACGCCCGTGACCTAGGGCGTGACCCCCTTCGGCGATCGTCGATCTCAGCAGACGATCGCCGAGCGCGGAATTTGCATACTTGACCCTGTCACGCCCGTGACCCAGGTGGCACGCCCGTGACCTAGGGCGTGACCCCCTTCGGCGATCGTCGATCTCAGCGAGAAGATCGCCGAGCGCGGAATTTGCATACTTGACCCTGTCACGCCCGTGACCAAGGTGTCACACCCGTGACCAAGGGCGTGACCCCCTTCGACGATCGTTGATCTCAGGAAAACGATCGTCGAGCTCAAAATTTTCAACACTGGTGTGTCACGCCCGTGACCGACCCGTCACGCCCGTGACCACCCCCCTCTTCAACGATCGTCGAGGTCAGGAAAACGATCGTCGAACTCAGAGTTTTCCACGCGGGTCTGTCATGCCCGTGACCGACATGTCACGCCCGTGACAGAGGCCGAAACGCCGGTTCAGGCCAGAAATTATTCTAACACGCATGGTAATAAATGCTGGTATGAGAAGTTACACCAGGAGTATTTATGGGTCGTTTCCTACTCTAATTACTTAATAAAATAAGGAAATGTTGGTCCAATAGGAAATCGCCACCTGACAAACACCTCTTCATTTCCAGCGTTTCAACTGCCTCTACCATAACCGAAACACCATTAAGAGGAGCCTTCATTACCATAATTGCTTACCTCTTTCCCCTCCCCACTTGCTGATCTATAAAAGACCCCTTAGAGCAAGAGCAGAAGGTTACACGCTCGATAAAACAGATTCAGATAATTGTTCTTGCTGTAGGAGAAGTTCGGCAACGCCACCACTGCGCCATGACCAACCGACGTTCATCTCGTCTCCAAACCGCGAACAAGGTCCTCCTCTACTTCTTCTCTTATGGGTAGATCTTAGGATCTTAGAAATGAAGTCCGTGCTCAAAGGAGACGGACCTATCTCGCGTTTTCATGGAAAACCATGGAAAAATATGTTTTTGAGTTCGCTGGAAACCGCCACCTCCGGCGGCCAAACCACCGCTGACCGATAGTCGTCGCCTCAACGGAGGTGGTGGTGGTGGTGGCTGGCCAGGGAAGTGACCGGACGGCCGGCGACGGATCACGGAAAGGTTACAGGAAATATGGTTTCTTGTGTTCTGTTTTCTGGTTCATGTAGAAGATGAACAGTAAAATCAATTTATAATATATAAATTACGTATATAATACATAATGAAAATATATATTATTTGAGTATATTTTGAGGCTGTAAAACGAGGCACTTAAAGGCCTATTTAGGAAAAATGACCTGTCACAAAAGTCGTAGCTCTTCGAGTCTAGGTTAATTTAAAATTAGTTTCAACTCGTTTGGGTAAGCGGTTTGACCGCAGCACCCGTTTTAATGGGGGCTGTACCTAGAGTTGGGCAGAAACTAAAATGGATGCCCACGCTTCATCCTTTGTCCAAATGACTTGAAATTTGGGCAGGGGGTTACCCTTAGCCATATCTAGAGGCTGTCCAAAAATGGGAATTTTTGGAGATATTTTGCCTAAAGTTTTTGTTTTAATTTAATAAACTTAGAGGAATTTATTTAAGTAGTTAAATGACCTCCAAACCCTCCCAAATTTTGGTGAGTGGTCCCTGGCTTCATAACTTAGCTCTGTACAAATTTCCAACTCACTTGGATGAGTTTTGGATAGGGAGTCACATATTCTTAGCTAGGCAATAGTGAGACATTTTTGAGTAAAAAGTGCACAAGAGGTTAGAACGGTCATATCACCTCAACAGAGACTGATATCTTGACCACTGACTTGGAAGGGTTATTATGACCCACATGGAGAAAATGATGTGGTTTAGGGTTGATTTACCCTAGGATCCAAGCTCAAACCCTAAATGGAGGGTTTTGAGGGTTGTGAAGGATATGAGGGTAATTGCTCTCGTATTGCCTTGAAACTCATAAGAAATGATATTAGCATGATAAGAATCGTCTGGAGGGAATCTTTGAGAATTTGGAGACAAGTAGATACCTTAAAATCCTAATCTTAGCTTTAGGGTAAAATACTAAATAAGCACAATCCGTCACTAAACATTATCTAAAGGCTGTGAAACTCGGGTAGAGTAAGTTTTGGAGTGGGTAGAAGCTTTAGAAATTTTACTTGAATTTTATAATGTTTATTTCCAGCACTTCATTGGTAAAGTTGATTATAACCCCAATTGATGTTTTAATTATTTGTACCTTTCTGTTTAAGGAAATCTCATGAAATCTTGGAAATATATGTTTTAGGACAGAATAATTACCCTTGAATTTTTGTATAATTTTTAGTTGTGAAAATCCAGTACTTCCTTCACAAATGTAAAAAAGGAGTTTCATGCTTTGAAAATTATTAGGGATGATATTATCACTGAAAAATTATGAAATTGGGCCAATACTATTTTTAAGACTTTGTCTGCATATTATAATTTATTTATAATTTTTGGAAGAATATTCTCTGTACTTGGTTCATAAATAATGGAATATACTAAATATTGCTAAAATAGTTTTGTTGCCCTTTTGATAATAGAAAAATTATGATACCTTGGATTTACCCTATTGAGGTAACCTACTATTTATTTTAATTTTGTTGGACATCTTACATGAGAACTTAGGGTAGTTCATGTTCAAACCGGTAGCCTTTGGAGTTTTGAGAAAATTAATCAAATGCCAGATAAATTAGAAAAAATACCACATTCTGGATTTAGGCCATTTATATCATGATAAGTCTCCAATAAATAATTTAGGGCATTTGGATGAGTTTTGGGATCATTGCATAACCGGTTCGACATATAATCTAGGTTGGTCTGCATATAGTAAATTTGTGAATTGCAATAGGACATGATCTGAGAAAGTCGTTGGAGTTAGTCATTTTGTCTGGGTGGACAATTGTGGATGATATCACAATAGGATGATATGAAGAGTAGAGAGAAGTAGTGATAGCTAGAGTTAAGAGGTGTTCGGGTTCGACGAAAGATCGTCTTTCCCGAAGAGAGGAAGGTTAAAAATCACCCTAGGATAGTCTATCGTAATATGAGAAGGGAATGGGTAAAGGGGATCAACCAATAACAATAAGTGCCTTGCGAAAGGGAACGATGGGCTTCAGCTACCATCATAATTCCTAGTGCCCTTTGAGAGCCCTTCACGGGGAATACCGGGAGCAGTCCTGGGTTAACGTAAACTGTAATAAGAAACTGACAAGAGTAACTTAGTAATAAGGGTTGCACCTTTCACAAACAGAGTTGGCACAGGAAGATTGATGAGAGCTTCGGCTCGGTTGGTTAAGAAACGGACGAATTGGTCCGGGGAGCTTCAGCTCGGTGGGTTAAGAGACGGACGTTTTGGTCCGGGGAGCTTCAGCTCGGTTTTTGTGTGTTTACGATTAAATTTGCATGTGCATAAAAGGAATGAAAATTAAGGTGGTGGGTCTTCGGTATTGGAGGGTCGATGCACCGACGCCAATACGCTGACTCGGCAAGTGTGGTTAGCACTTCGCCAACAGAAGTCCGGTGCTCCAGCCGGCAAAAGTACGCAGGCGTCCGCTTAGTGCACCAAACGTTGAGGCGTACGATAGGTCTGACCGGTAGTGCTTTACTGGTTTAGAGGTGGGCGAGGCCCAACCCACCGCTTCCGTCTGCCACTACGGAGGTATCCTGGGAGGTAAGGGCTCCGAAAGGGGGAACTAAAGGTCTGTATGCACAGAGTCGGGTGTGTGAGTTGCACTTGCATGTTTCATCATACCCACTTGCATGTCATAGCATAATCGATTCATTTAACCCTGACACCTAAAGTATAAGTGGTATGGGATGCTTATACATTAGGACCTGCAAAACGACCCCTTGTTGGAGTTACCATGGTGATCTAGAAGTGGTCAAACAGTTAATCTCACTGCCAACGCGATATGAGCCTGCAGGGTCGCACATAAGAGCATGTGGAGAAATTGGAAGATTAACTGTGTTGGTAAGGGTTACCAATCACCCTACAGTATGGGAAGTCAGGCAAATGTTGTCAAGGGAAAATCGTCGAGAGTCGACGGGAGTCGTCAAGTTTGACTCGTCGACTATGGCAGAATCGACGAGAGTCGTCGAGAATCGTTGAGTATGACTCAACGATTTCAACGCCATGGCGAATTCGGCGAGAGTCGTCGAGATGATTCAACGTCGTTGGCAGATTCGTCGAGAATCGTTGAGATGACTCAACGCCGTTGGCAGATTCGTCGAGAATCGTTGAGATGACTCAACGCTCTCAACGCCTTTTGTGCAAGGTGATTCTCGCCGATTCTGGATCTGATTCTCGCCGATTCTGGATTTGATTCTCGCCGATCGATTCTGAAACCCTATGCTGTGTGGTCTGCGGATATCTATGCTTTAAGTCTGTTTATACTTTAAGTATAAATAGGGACTTAGGGTTTTGGGTTTTGCGTGTGATTTATCCTACGGCCGATCGGAAACCGACGGAAGTGTTCCGCTCCTGTTCCGACGTGCCGAATCCCGAACACCGCCGACGGAAGCGTTCCGCCGCCGCGTCTGCTCCGCCGACCTTCCTATTTCCGACGATCGTCGTCGGTATTGCCTCTCCTGGCGCGGACCTAGCAGTCCGTGGAGTTGCAAGGTGCGGCTGACCTTCCTCCCGATCCTTCGTGCGACGAAGCTCGGGGTCCTCCCGCTCGTGTGGATTTCTGCAGAGACGTGGACGTTATTCTACGTAGGACTCGCCACCGACAAGGAATCACACTTGGAGCACTTTGTTGAGTTGTGACTCAACACCGAAGAGGTAATTTTGCATGTTTATGTTTTAACTTCTTGATTCAACATTTATGGCCCGATCCAATCTCTTTGGGTTGTTCTAGATTTTACTACTTCCGCTGCATGCACTGTAACATCCCTTTTTCAAATCAGACCCCCCCTAGGTGTGGCTTTGAGCATGACTCAGTCTTGGCAAGTCCTTAGTGAGCCTAGGAAACCAAATGACTAGTTGAGGCTCACTTGGGCTGCAAATAGTAAAATCTTAAAACCCTAATTTTGGTGGCCTGGTGAGTTCAATCTGACTCCAAGGCATTCCTAGACCTATTATGAGAACAATGGGTCACCAAGACCCATTGGGGGCAAATCTGGTGGCTAAGTTGACCCAAGTCAACTCAAGCCCTAGTTAGGCCAAGGTGACCTTCCTTTGAGACAATTCACCCTCATTATGTCAAACCTACCCTACTTAACCATACCTAGGCCTTAGAGGAGGTCAATGGGTCACTAGGAGTCCTTTGATGGTGACCCAAAAGGTCAAGTTGACCAAGTCAACCCTAAGCCCAAATCAAGTCAAACCTAGTTCAATTAGGTTAACTCAAGCTCAAGCCCTCATGTAGGCTCATGAGGTAATAGTAAGGGATAATATGGCTGCCTATAGCCTAAACCCTAGGCTAGTCAACATGGTGACTAGGAGAGAGGGTTAGGTCAATTTTTGGAAGAGTAATATAGGAGAGAGAAAGTGAGAAAAGAGGATTATTTTTTTGGTGAAAGGGAGAGCCTCCATTCTCTTTTGAATTATGAGGTATTAATATTAATTATGGGCTGCCTTTAGGCTTTTAGGGAGAAGAAATCGTGAGGGTGACTAGGAGAGAGAAAGAAGTGAGAATTTTGATATATTTAGGAGAGAGAAAAGGTGGTGGAGAGGTGAGTGGGTGTTTTGAAGTGTGAGGAGGCATGGGGTCAGCCAAAGAGGGGCCCACAGCCACCTAGTGGCTGACATCTCTTCCCCCCAACCGTTTCCCGGCCACCAAGGGGTGGCTCCACCTCTCTCTCTCTCCTCCCAACCTTTTCATGAAGAGGCACTTGCCCCTTGATGAAAACCGCCCCCCCCCCCCCCTCCCCTCTCCTCTTATATATGCTCACTTAGGAGAGAGGGGAGATTGTTTTCGAAATCAGAGCAGGAGGAGAGAGCCTTGCCGGAGCCACCAAGGAGGAGAAACGCCGCCACCGCCGCCACCATGACGTCGCGCCGCTCAACCCGCATCCATGCCCGAACTCAGGTCCTCCTCCTCTCCTTCTCTCGTGCTTAGATCATAGAGCATGTTAGGTGTAGGTTTCGGGCTCAACCAAGCCGGTCGTGAGGTGGCAAAACCAGGAAAAAACACCATTAAAATGGAGTTTTTAGAGTTCTCGGGTGAGGCGGCGCCGCCACCTCCGGCCGCCCCACCGCCGGAAAAGGGCATCCCCCACCACCAGGGACTTAGGGGAGAAGTTTCATGGTGGTTGCACCGCCTCGGGTCGCCGGAAACGGCCCCGTATTCCTCCTCCCCGACGGTTTCCAATTCTGCCTTTTGGGGAAGATGAAGTCCAGATACCGTTGGATCTACTTTAAGATCCGTGCAGCCCAATATTAAGATTTAAATGTTTATTTAAATTCAATTTTCTGTATTTTAATTTTACAGAATCACTGTAAACAAAATTTAGGCCCCTTATGGGCACCTGATGAAAAAGTTGTTAGCATGAAAGTTGTAGACATTTTAATTACCTACAGTTTGATATGTGGTGGGAAAAATTTGGTAGAGAACTCTGCCCTGTAGAGTCATTTGAATGTAGGTGTGTCCTAATAAATAGGGCAGAACCCTTGGGAAATTTATTTAGGTCCCTTGGAGGTATATTCATCAAAACTGGTCAACATAAATGTTGTAGGTATTTTGAATACCTACATTTTGATATGTGATAGGAAAAATTTGGATGAGTAGGCTGACCTGTAGAGACTTTTTAGTGAAGGCTATACCCTACAAGCTAGGGCAGATCACTGTAGGAGAATTTTAGGGCACCCCTAGGGATTTTCAGGGGATGTGACCATCAGAGAAGTTGTAGGTATTTCAAATACCTACAGTTTGATATGTGATAGGAAAAATATGGATGAGTGGACTGTCCTGTAGAGGCTTTTTAGTGAGAGGTATACCCTACAAGTTAGGGCAGTTCACTGTAGGTGAAGTTTAGGGCACCCCTAGATGTTTTCAGGAGAAGTATCCAACAAGAAACTTGTAGGCAATCTCAATATCTACAGTTTGATATGTAATGGAAAAATATAGGACAAGGCTACAGACCTGTAGGGCCATTTTCCTAGGGTAGGTCCTATATGTAGGGCAGATTTTAAGATGGATCCCCACACTTAACCCTTGGTCCAAATCCTTTGAATTTTGGACAGGGGCTTAATATAACCTAAACCTAGCTCCTATAAAAATTGGAGGCCATTTGGAATAGGGTAGCTTAGGGTTTTGCCCTAAACCTAGGAAAGCTAGGGTTAGGACATTGAAGGGTCAAATGACCTCCATACCCTCCCAAGTTTTGGTGAGGTGTCCCTGGTGTATATATCTAGGTCTGGTTCAAATTTCAACTCATTTGGTTGAGTTTTGAACAGGAACCATTAAGCCCTAAGTTGGACCTAGGGAAGGTTAATATGGGAAAAAGGGGACTTGTGGCAATTGGGTGGTCAACTCACCTCAAAAGAGGTTGAAGTTGTGACCAATGGGTTAGGATGATCCTAAGAACCTTTGGGGAGCAAAGGAGATGTGTTAGGGTGGATTTACCCTAGGGCCCAGGTACAAACCCAAAGTGAGGACTTTTGGGGGTTTGTGAAGGACATATGGGCAAATGCTCTTGTATGGCCTTGATATTTGGTGGAAAGGTGGTTAATGAATATTTAACCCTCTGGTTATAATCTTAGAGAATTTTGAGGTAGCTAGGTACCTCAAATCCTAAACCCTAGTTTTAGGGTAGAAGGGCCTTTAGGGTCAAAACAGTAATTTAACTCATCTAAAAGCTATGAAACTTGGGTAGAGTGAGTTTTAGAGTGTTCTAGACACATGGTAATTTTCCTGGAATTTTATGATTAATAAAAGTTATACTTCATGTGTTAAATGATTATTAGCCGATTTGTTGTTTTCAATTGTTTGGTGGCTTTAATTTAATTAAAAATCAGTTAAAATTCTGGATTTAGATCTTGCTGATTAGAACATTGATTCCTGAATTTTTATAGCACTTTATGTTGAGAATTTGTAGAGGCTCATTCACAATCTTTTAATATGGGCTTTAGATTGTAAAAATAAATTAGGGCTTGTTAAATTGCTGGAAAATTATGAGATTTGGAATTTAAGGTTTTTAGGCTCTTGTATAGCACTGAGAATTATTTAAGAATTTTTAGGGTTGCTGTTATAGTACTTGATTCACAAAGCCGGTTAGATTGTTAATTAGTAAATGATTTATTATAATTTAATTTCCAGCAAGAAAAATATGAAATTCTGTAAATGTTGTATTTAATATCATACCAGCACCCTGTATTTATTTCAAGATTTTTGGAGGAATATTTTATATAGATGCTTCAATAAACAAGAACTAGATGATTTATTACTAAATTATATTTAGGCCCCTTGGACATCATTGTAAATTATCAAACCTTGGAAAAATAGATACTTAGGCCTACTAGTATTTACCATAGAACTTTGATGTTTTGAATCAACTAAAATGACATACCTCATGTTCAAATGATGATATTAGGCCCTTAAGAATAAATAAATAAATTATCTGATTTTTTAGGAAAATATTTAATGCTTTGGATTTAGGCAAATCCTGTTAGGATAGACCCCCGATAAATAATCTGAGGTATTTGGTTGAAAAGTAGGAGTCGAGTTTTCATGAACATCATATAGTACAGGTTGGTCGGTAGATAATAACCATGAGGAAATGTGTAAACAGGGTTAGGTTGTGTTGACTTAAGGATAGGTCATGTTGGTGGATTCATAGAAGAGAATGGATCACCTAAGGAGGTTTCAAGGTCTGGTGAGAATCGAGTCAGTAAGTGTTAGAAGGTGCGCGGGTCCGACGAAAGATCGTCGTTCCCGTAGGAGCGAAGAGTCAAAAATCACCCTAGGATAGTATACTGTAATATGAAAGGAATGGGTAAGGGAAATCAACCAACCAAAAATAAGTGCCTTGCGAAAGGGAACTTTGGTCTTCATACCATCGTAGTTCCTAGTGCCTATTGAGAACCCTTCACGGGGTATAATCCGGAGGCAGTCCTGGGCTAACGTAAACCTCAAAACAAAAGAAAGAGTAATCAGTTAAGTAGGGATTCACATTTGCACACACTCAGTAGTTAGGGTCGGAAATGGTTAGGCCATCCCGATGTGTTTAAGGGATGGGGATTTAGAATCAAGCCGGACGGGTTTGTCCGGGGAGCTTTTGGCTCGGTTGATAGACCTTACGGACGGGTTTGTCCGGGGAGCCTTTGGGCTTGGTTGGTAGTGGATACGGACGGACTTGTCCGGAAGCTTTTACCTTTTTACTGCTTATACTATAATCGTTGCATGTGCATAGATAGGAAGGAAAAGGTGGTGGGTCTTCGGTATCGGGGAGATCGATTGCACCGACACCGATATCGTTGACTCGGCAAGGTGGGTAGCACCTTGCCAAAGGTTAAGTCCGGCGGACCAGTCGGCAAAGTACGCAGGAGTCCGCCTCGTGCACCAGGCGTGAGCGTACGATAGGTCAGACCGGTAGTGCTTTTACTGGTTTTGAGGTGGGCGAGGCCCAACCCACCGCTTCCGTTTGCCACTACGGGAGTAACCTGGGAGTTGTCTCCAGAAAGGGGGAACTAAAGGTTTGTGTACACAAAGTCGTGTGTGTGAGTTGCACTGCATGCCATAACATTACCCACCATATAGATGCATATCATAATTGATCATAATAACCCTTGACACCTAAAGCATAAGTGGAATGGGACGCTTATACTTTAGGACTTGCAAAACGACCCCTTGGTCTATAAGCTTGTGTGGGCAAGTTTATAAATCAAAGGTTAATTTCAATATATATATATATATGCTGCTGTTTGATAACCGACACCCCAACGTATAAGTGGTATGGGACACTTTATACGATGGGAGCCTTGCAAAAGATCCCTTGGCTTATGTGTACTCACATAAGTGAAGGTTTAAATTACCTTACTTATTTTCCTTCTTGTCTGACCTATTACAACACTTATTATTAATTGCTCCCCGATTACACAACTGCAAGTAGGACCACCGTCATTTGTTTTTGACTACTCTCCACCTTCATGTCCTTCCCTTTCTTCCTCTCCGCTCGGTGCCTTAGAGTATGGGGGAAGGGGTGGGGGACGATAGGACTTAGTCTTTTTGACTGACGGGCGACCGAACACCATTACAGGGGAACGTGGAGCGCAGCACGGAGGAGCAGCCTCGGAGGTCCGTGCACTTGGAGACGGGGCAATCTAGCACCGGAGTCCAGACTGCCGGGACTGTGAGTCCCGATCTTTAGTACGAGTGTTAGTTTATTTTCAGCATGAGTGATCTTGTAGTGAGGACTCTGATGTACCGGGCATAAGCCCTTTATTACCTTCATTACTCTGATGTTATTTCTGTGGACACTCCCCTCGTGGAGCTTATTTATATTATATGTGATTTACTTCTATTGTGGACTGCATTTCTCTTTACTGTTCTACTTGCTACTTGATTGTGATCGAAAAGGCCGGCAGAATCGGCGCGTTGTAGTGACTACCTTCCCGGGTGCGAAGGTGTCACCGCAAAGCGGCGGTTCTGGGCATAAGACCCCGGGTTTGAAAAAAAAAAAAGGGGTCTTACAAAGTGGTATCAGAGGTGATCACGATCGAAAAAGTAGCAGTCCACAAACCCTGGGTCACCCCCGCACGAGTTTAGTTTGGGGACAAACTAAGCAGCGGAAGCAGTGGTGTGCCCATAAGGTGATCACATATAAATTGTCCATCTTATTAAGTTAAAAGTTTTTTCTGACGATGAATTTTTCATTGCGCAGCCCCCAGTGCTGACTACACCACAGGGTGGAGCCCAGCAGATTCCGGGAGTTGTCCCACCACCACCGGTTCCTGCTCAGTTCCTGCAGACCGATATGGGGCAGACGTTGACTGCCATCTTGGATGCCTTCCGGGCCCAGCAGGCCCTGGCTCCACAGCAGATACCGGGAGCCAACTGGCTCAGCATCTTTCGAGGACTTTCTCCCCCGTCCTTCTTGGGGACAGAGTCAGCAGTGCGGACAGAAGAATGGCTGGACATTATGGAGGAAATGCTGACAGGGATACGGAGCCCGTGGGAGGAGAGAGTGCCATTGGTTGTGTCCTGCTTAGAGTCCCACGCCAAGCGGTGGTGGAAGACGGTTCTGGACTCTACTTTTGCTGAGAGGGTGGCTGCAGAGGTTTCGTGGGATGAGTTCAGGCCCATGCTGTTGGAACATTTTGTACCGCAGTCGGCCCGAGACGAGTTGGAGGACCGCTTCTTGCAGTTGAAGCAGGGTACCAGGACGGTGGTGGAGTACCATCGAGAGTTCAACCATCTAGCACGTTTTGCAGACTCCTACCAGCTAGATGAGGCAGCGTACACGAAGAGATTCTACAAAGGTCTGCGGGAAGACATGAGGGATGCCCTTCTCTTTGTATCGGACGGGCCTATCACCCGTATTCTGGAGATGGCAAAGAGGTTAGAGGCGGATTGGCACACCACCAGAGGCCGGAAGCGGCCAACGGAGGATCAGAGCCGGGGAGCCCGGAACGACCAGCGACGAGGCCGTGTGACAGAGGCACAGAGGGTGGAGGGTCAGCCTCGACCGGAGGAGAGGCAAGAGCTGAAGGAACAGGTGATACTGGCCCCGCAGCCTATTCAGATTCGGGAGATACCAAGACCCCAGTTGCGGGATGTGCAGAGACCGGGAGGTGGAGCTTACACTCCGCCGGAATGCTTCCACTGCCATCAGGTGGGCCATATCAAGAGGAACTGCCCCATGAGGGGGGTACCTCCTCCAGCACCGCAGGTTGCCCCACCTGCGCAGTATTTTGGAGGCCGAGGACGCGGCCAAGGACGTGGCTATCAGGGCGGAGACCGCCGACAGGGAAGAGAGCAGGTTTATGCGTTGGATCTGGCTCAGCCTCGACACCCTGAGGAGGTGATCACAGGTACGCCAGCTTGTTTTTAAAATGTTTTCTTGTTTCGTTTGTTAAATCTCATAAATTAGAAGACTGTAAGCTAGGAAAGAAAACTATAGTTAGGCTTCTAAAAACTTTTTTTTATTACCCCAGGCATTGTCCTCGTCAGCGGCAAGCCCGCATATACACTGTTCGATACGGGCGCGTCACGCTCATTCGTATCAGAATCCTTCATTGACGGCTTGGCAGGCGTGGAGAGATTTACCGGCTTGTCGTTGAGGGTACGACTAGCTGACGGGTCCGAGCTACACACCACTGCGCATTGCAACATGGAGGCACAAATTGGCGGGAAAGCATTCGAGGCACCAGCCGCAATCCTGAGAATGCCTTCATATGATTTGATTTTGGGCATGTCATGGTTATATTGGAACCATGCCCTAATTGACTGCGTGGCCAAGAAGATTATTCTGAGGCATGGAGATTCTTCCGTCGTAATAGAAGGTATAAGACATGCCTCCTTTTCATTTTTGTCATCTATTCAGGCCGTCAAGGCCCATATACAGGGCGACGAGATTTACCAGGTTTTATTCGAGATGGCGGAGGCCAATGTTCCTGTAGCGGAGATTCCTGTTGTGCGAGATTTCGAGGATGTTTTTCCCGAGAAGTTACCGGGGCTACCCCCGCATAGGGAGCAGGACTTTCAGATTTTGCTGGTGCCAGGGGCTAAGCCAGCATCTAGAGCCCCCTACCGGATGGCCCCAAAAGAGCTGGTGGAGTTTCGGAGCCAATTACAGGAGCTGGTAGAAGCCGGTTATGTCCGGCCAAGTTCTTCGCCATGGGGAGCCCCTGTGTTGTTCGTCAAGAAGAAGGACGGGACACTTAGGCTGTGCATCGATTACCGGGCGTTGAATCGACTGACGGTCCGGAATACCTATCCGCTGCCAAGGATAGATGAGCTATTCGATCAGCTGGAGGGAGCCCACTTCTTCTCAAAGTTGGACTTGAGATCGGGCTACTACCAGCTACGGATCCGCGAGGAGGACATCCCAAAGACTGCTTTTAGTAGCAGATATGGCCTATACGAGTTTACCGTGATGCCCTTTGGGCTCACGAATGCGCCATCAGCGTTCATGACTCTCATGAACCGGGTCTTCGAGTCTTACTTGGATGTGTTTGTCATCGTCTTCATCGATGACATCCTCATCTATTCGAGGACCGAGGAGGAGCACTCGAGGCATTTGGCACTGACACTACAGAGATTGCGGGAGCACCAGTTGTACGCAAAATTCAGCAAGTGCCAGTTTTGGTTGAAGGAGGTGGCCTTTCTGGGTCACATTATTAGTGGAGCTGGATTGGCGGTGGATCCGGCAAAGGTTCAAGCAGTCCGAGATTGGCCCCGGTTGAAGACAGCTACAGATGTTCGGAGCTTCTTAGGACTTGCCGGTTACTACCGGAAGTTCGTTGAAGGATTTTCTAGTCTTGCCCTCCCACTCACGTCTCTGACGAGGAAGGAGGTACCTTTTGAGTGGACCCCGCAGTGCGAGGCGGCTTTTCAGGAGCTGAAGGAGCGACTCACCTCGGCTCCTATATTGACTCTCCCTTCGGGGAAGGAAGGATTCCAGGTGTATGCAGACGCCTCCTACCAGGGCTTGGGAGCTGTTCTGATGCAGAATGGGCATGTCATTGCTTACGCTTCTCGCCAGCTAAAGAAGCATGAGCAAAACTACCCGGTGCACGATCTAGAGATGGGAGCGGTTATCTTTGCGCTGAAGGTCTGGCGACACTATCTCTACGGTGTCCATTGCGACATATTTTCAGATCACAAAAATCTGAAATATGTGGATACGCAGAAGGAGCTGAATATCAGACAGCGGAGATGGGTGGAGTTTCTAGCCGATTATCAGTACGAGATGCACTACCATCCGGGTAAGGCAAATGTTGTAGCTGATGCTCTGAGCCGACGAGCTGCCACATCAGGAGCAGGGTCCCAGAACATGTCTTTGGAGTTATTGCGGAACTTCGAGGATATGCACATTACCTTGGTATCGTCTGACGACACCGATCTGTTCGAGGAGTATTTGGTTGCGACGAGTACCACTGATGATATACGAGACAGAGTCAGAGTTTGGCAGAGGCAGGATGCCAAGTTGGAGCCAATTTTCAGGGCCTTGGAGGCAGGCTCAGCTGGGGACTATACGATGCGAGGCGATCTGGTGTGCTTCAGGGGCCGGACATACATACCGGATGGAGGGCAGATACGGGAGGACATCATGTCTGAGGCTCATCATAGCCGATATTCTGTACATCCCGGGATTACGAAGATGACGGCGGATTTGAAGAGGACTCTCTATTGGCCGAGGATGAAGAAGGACATCACTCGTTTTGTGACCCACTGCGAGGCATGTCAGCTGGTGAAGGCCGAGTGCAAGAACCCAGCAGGATTACTACAGCCACTCCCGGTGCCGGAGTGGAAATTTGAGGACATCGCGATGGACTTCATTCATGGCCTACCTCGATCACGGACGGGAAACGATTCGATCTGGGTGATCGTGGACCGTCTGACGAAGGTGGCTAGGTTCATCCCAATCAAGAAGGATGACTCTGTTGGAGTGTTGGTTCGGAAGTTTGTGGAGCAGTTTGTCCGTTATCATGGCGTGCCCCGGACGATCGTATCAGATCGAGATGGTCGGTTCACATCTAGAGAGTGGAGATCAGTGCAGGCTTACCTCGGCTCCCGACTGACCTTCAGTACGGCCTTCCATCCCCAGACTGACGGGCAGACGGAGCGTACCAACAGGACACTGGAGGACTTACTGAGACTGTGCATTGTGGATCGTGGAGAGCCCTGGGAGCGGATGTTGCCGTTGGTAGAGTTCTCGTATAACAATAGCTATCAGTCCAGCATACGGATGGCCCCTTACGAGGCTTTATATGGGAGACGGTGCAGGACACCGTTATCTTGGCTACAGGATGAGGACCCGAAGATTCTAGATTCAGAGTTCGTGGAAGACACCGAGGCTCAGGTCAGACTGATCCGGGATCGGATGTTAGAGGCGCAGAGCAGACAAGCCAAGTATTATGACGCTCGGCATCGTCAGGTGGAGTTCCAGATCGGGGATCGGGTGTTCTTGAAGATTCGGCCGATGCATGGAGTTTCACGAGTGCGAGGTCAGCGGAAGAAGCTCAGTCCGAGGTACATGGGGCCCTTCCGGATCCTGTAGCGGATCGGCCCCTTAGCTTACCGGTTGGAGCTGTCACCGGAGCTGGCCGGCTTACACGACGTCTTCCACGTATCTTCGCTCAGGAGGGCTCTACTACGCCAGGAGTTGCAGATTACGGCCCCGGATGGGCCGGTAGCTCCAGACCGATCCGTGCAATTGGAGCCGATACGGATTGACGACAGGGGGATACGGGTCTTGCGCCGCAAGAAGATCCCGCTAGTCAAGGTCCTGTGGAGGAACCACGGGCAAGAGGAGCATACTTGGGAACCCGAGGACCTGATGCGGGAGAAGTACCCAGAGTTATTTAGTCAGGTGCATCTCCTAACTCCTCAAGAGATTTTATTTGTTTTCTTTTGTCTTACTAGTAGAATCTTCTAAAGTTAGAGGCTAGTCTTTTGTTTATTGGGGCTAGCCCTTGCGTATTAACTTTGGCTAAGCAATTCAACCAACATGGATGTTACAAGCTTAAGATAACTCGGTAGAAAAGCTTCCATAGACTTAACTTTAATTTCGGGGACGAAATTTTTGTTTTGTTTATTGGCATTTGTAACATCCCTTTTTCAAATCAGACCCCCCCTAGGTGTGGCTTTGAGCATGACTCAGTCTTGGCAAGTCCTTAGTGAGCCTAGGAAACCAAATGACTAGTTGAGGCTCACTTGGGCTGCAAATAGTAAAATCTTAAAACCCTAATTTTGGTGGCCTGGTGAGTTCAATCTGACTCCAAGGCATTCCTAGACCTATTATGAGAACAATGGGTCACCAAGACCCATTGGGGGCAAATCTGGTGGCTAAGTTGACCCAAGTCAACTCAAGCCCTAGTTAGGCCAAGGTGACCTTCCTTTGAGACAATTCACCCTCATTATGTCAAACCTACCCTACTTAACCATACCTAGGCCTTAGAGGAGGTCAATGGGTCACTAGGAGTCCTTTGATGGTGACCCAAAAGGTCAAGTTGACCAAGTCAACCCTAAGCCCAAATCAAGTCAAACCTAGTTCAATTAGGTTAACTCAAGCTCAAGCCCTCATGTAGGCTCATGAGGTAATAGTAAGGGATAATATGGCTGCCTATAGCCTAAACCCTAGGCTAGTCAACATGGTGACTAGGAGAGAGGGTTAGGTCAATTTTTGGAAGAGTAATATAGGAGAGAGAAAGTGAGAAAAGAGGATTATTTTTTTGGTGAAAGGGAGAGCCTCCATTCTCTTTTGAATTATGAGGTATTAATATTAATTATGGGCTGCCTTTAGGCTTTTAGGGAGAAGAAATCGTGAGGGTGACTAGGAGAGAGAAAGAAGTGAGAATTTTGATATATTTAGGAGAGAGAAAAGGTGGTGGAGAGGTGAGTGGGTGTTTTGAAGTGTGAGGAGGCATGGGGTCAGCCAAAGAGGGGCCCACAGCCACCTAGTGGCTGACATCTCTTCCCCCCAACCGTTTCCCGGCCACCAAGGGGTGGCTCCACCTCTCTCTCTCTCCTCCCAACCTTTTCATGAAGAGGCACTTGCCCCTTGATGAAAACCGCCCCCCCCCCCCTCCCCTCTCCTCTTATATATGCTCACTTAGGAGAGAGGGGAGATTGTTTTCGAAATCAGAGCAGGAGGAGAGAGCCTTGCCGGAGCCACCAAGGAGGAGAAACGCCGCCACCGCCGCCACCATGACGTCGCGCCGCTCAACCCGCATCCATGCCCGAACTCAGGTCCTCCTCCTCTCCTTCTCTCGTGCTTAGATCATAGAGCATGTTAGGTGTAGGTTTCGGGCTCAACCAAGCCGGTCGTGAGGTGGCAAAACCAGGAAAAAACACCATTAAAATGGAGTTTTTAGAGTTCTCGGGTGAGGCGGCGCCGCCACCTCCGGCCGCCCCACCGCCGGAAAAGGGCATCCCCCACCACCAGGGACTTAGGGGAGAAGTTTCATGGTGGTTGCACCGCCTCGGGTCGCCGGAAACGGCCCCGTATTCCTCCTCCCCGACGGTTTCCAATTCTGCCTTTTGGGGAAGATGAAGTCCAGATACCGTTGGATCTACTTTAAGATCCGTGCAGCCCAATATTAAGATTTAAATGTTTATTTAAATTCAATTTTCTGTATTTTAATTTTACAGAATCACTGTAAACAAAATTTAGGCCCCTTATGGGCACCTGATGAAAAAGTTGTTAGCATGAAAGTTGTAGACATTTTAATTACCTACAGTTTGATATGTGGTGGGAAAAATTTGGTAGAGAACTCTGCCCTGTAGAGTCATTTGAATGTAGGTGTGTCCTAATAAATAGGGCAGAACCCTTGGGAAATTTATTTAGGTCCCTTGGAGGTATATTCATCAAAACTGGTCAACATAAATGTTGTAGGTATTTTGAATACCTACATTTTGATATGTGATAGGAAAAATTTGGATGAGTAGGCTGACCTGTAGAGACTTTTTAGTGAAGGCTATACCCTACAAGCTAGGGCAGATCACTGTAGGAGAATTTTAGGGCACCCCTAGGGATTTTCATGGGATGTGACCATCAGAGAAGTTGTAGGTATTTCAAATACCTACAGTTTGATATGTGATAGGAAAAATATGGATGAGTGGACTGTCCTGTAGAGGCTTTTTAGTGAGAGGTATACCCTACAAGTTAGGGCAGTTCACTGTAGGTGAAGTTTAGGGCACCCCTAGATGTTTTCAGGAGAAGTATCCAACAAGAAACTTGTAGGCAATCTCAATATCTACAGTTTGATATGTAATGGAAAAATATAGGACAAGGCTACAGACCTGTAGGGCCATTTTCCTAGGGTAGGTCCTATATGTAGGGCAGATTTTAAGATGGATCCCCACACTTAACCCTTGGTCCAAATCCTTTGAATTTTGGACAGGGGCTTAATATAACCTAAACCTAGCTCCTATAAAAATTGGAGGCCATTTGGAATAGGGTAGCTTAGGGTTTTGCCCTAAACCTAGGAAAGCTAGGGTTAGGACATTGAAGGGTCAAATGACCTCCATACCCTCCCAAGTTTTGGTGAGGTGTCCCTGGTGTATATATCTAGGTCTGGTTCAAATTTCAACTCATTTGGTTGAGTTTTGAATAGGAACCATTAAGCCCTAAGTTGGACCTAGGGAAGGTTAATATGGGAAAAAGGGGACTTGTGGCAATTGGGTGGTCAACTCACCTCAAAAGAGGTTGAAGTTGTGACCAATGGGTTAGGATGATCCTAAGAACCTTTGGGGAGCAAAGTAGATGTGTTAGGGTGGATTTACCCTAGGGCCCAGGTACAAACCCAAAGTGAGGACTTTTGGGGGTTTGTGAAGGACATATGGGCAAATGCTCTTGTATGGCCTTGATATTTGGTGGAAAGGTGGTTAATGAATATTTAACCCTCTGGTTATAATCTTAGAGAATTTTGAGGTAGCTAGGTACCTCAAATCCTAAACCCTAGTTTTAGGGTAGAAGGGCCTTTAGGGTCAAAACAGTAATTTAACTCATCTAAAAGCTATGAAACTTGGGTAGAGTGAGTTTTAGAGTGTTCTAGACACATGGTAATTTTCCTGGAATTTTATGATTAATAAAAGTTATACTTCATGTGTTAAATGATTATTAGCCGATTTGTTGTTTTCAATTGTTTGGTGGCTTTAATTTAATTAAAAATCAGTTAAAATTCTGGATTTAGATCTTGCTGATTAGAACATTGATTTCTGAATTTTTATAGCACTTTATGTTGAGAATTTGTAGAGGCTCATTCACAATCTTTTAATATGGGCTTTAGATTGTAAAAATAAATTAGGGCTTGTTAAATTGCTGGAAAATTATGAGATTTGGAATTTAAGGTTTTTAGGCTCTTGTATAGCACTGAGAATTATTTAAGAATTTTTAGGGTTGCTGTTATAGTACTTGATTCACAAAGCCGGTTAGATTGTTAATTAGTAAATGATTTATTATAATTTAATTTCCAGCAAGAAAAATATGAAATTCTGTAAATGTTGTATTTAATATCATACCAGCACCCTGTATTTATTTCAAGATTTTTGGAGGAATATTTTATATAGATGCTTCAATAAACAAGAACTAGATGATTTATTACTAAATTATATTTAGGCCCCTTGGACATCATTGTAAATTATCAAACCTTGGAAAAATAGATACTTAGGCCTACTAGTATTTACCATAGAACTTTGATGTTTTGAATCAACTAAAATGACATACCTCATGTTCAAATGATGATATTAGGCCCTTAAGAATAAATAAATAAATTATCTGATTTTTTAGGAAAATATTTAATGCTTTGGATTTAGGCAAATCCTGTTAGGATAGACCCCCGATAAATAATCTGAGGTATTTGGTTGAAAAGTAGGAGTCGAGTTTTCATGAACATCATATAGTACAGGTTGGTCGGTAGATAATAACCATGAGAAAATGTGTAAACAGGGTTAGGTTGTGTTGACTTAAGGATAGGTCATGTTGGTGGATTCATAGAAGAGAATGGATCACCTAAGGAGGTTTCAAGGTCTGGTGAGAATCGAGTCAGTAAGTGTTAGAAGGTGCGCGGGTCCGACGAAAGATCGTCGTTCCCGTAGGAGCGAAGAGTCAAAAATCACCCTAGGATAGTATACTGTAATATGAAAGGAATGGGTAAGGGAAATCAACCAACCAAAAATAAGTGCCTTGCGAAAGGGAACTTTGGTCTTCATACCATCGTAGTTCCTAGTGCCTATTGAGAACCCTTCACGGGGTATAATCCGGAGGCAGTCCTGGGCTAACGTAAACCTCAAAACAAAAGAAAGAGTAATCAGTTAAGTAGGGATTCACATTTGCACACACTCAGTAGTTAGGGTCGGAAATGGTTAGGCCATCCCGATGTGTTTAAGGGATGGGGATTTAGAATCAAGCCGGACGGGTTTGTCCGGGGAGCTTTTGGCTCGGTTGATAGACCTTACGGACGGGTTTGTCCGGGGAGCCTTTGGGCTTGGTTGGTAGTGGATACGGACGGACTTGTCCGGAAGCTTTTACCTTTTTACTGCTTATACTATAATCGTTGCATGTGCATAGATAGGAAGGAAAAGGTGGTGGGTCTTCGGTATCGGGGAGATCGATTGCACCGACACCGATATCGTTGACTCGGCAAGGTGGGTAGCACCTTGCCAAAGGTTAAGTCCGGCGGACCAGTCGGCAAAGTACGCAGGAGTCCGCCTCGTGCACCAGGCGTGAGCGTACGATAGGTCAGACCGGTAGTGCTTTTACTGGTTTTGAGGTGGGCGAGGCCCAACCCACCGCTTCCGTTTGCCACTACGGGAGTAACCTGGGAGTTGTCTCCAGAAAGGGGGAACTAAAGGTTTGTGTACACAAAGTCGTGTGTGTGAGTTGCACTGCATGCCATAACATTACCCACCATATAGATGCATATCATAATTGATCATAATAACCCTTGACACCTAAAGCATAAGTGGAATGGGACGCTTATACTTTAGGACTTGCAAAACGACCCCTTGGTCTATAAGCTTGTGTGGGCAAGTTTATAAATCAAAGGTTAATTTCAATATATATATATATGCTGCTGTTTGATAACCGACACCCCAACGTATAAGTGGTATGGGACACTTTATACGATGGGAGCCTTGCAAAAGATCCCTTGGCTTATGTGTACTCACATAAGTGAAGGTTTAAATTACCTTACTTATTTTCCTTCTTGTCTGACCTATTACAACACTTATTATTAATTGCTCCCCGATTACACAACTGCAAGTAGGACCACCGTCATTTGTTTTTGACTACTCTCCACCTTCATGTCCTTCCCTTTCTTCCTCTCCGCTCGGTGCCTTAGAGCATGGGGGAAGGGGTGGGGGACGATAGGACTTAGTCTTTTTGACTGACGGGCGACCGAACACCATTACAGGGGAACGTGGAGCGCAGCACGGAGGAGCAGCCTCGGAGGTCCGTGCACTTGGAGACGGGGCAATCTAGCACCGGAGTCCAGACTGCCGGGACTGTGAGTCCCGATCTTTAGTACGAGTGTTAGTTTATTTTCAGCATGAGTGATCTTGTAGTGAGGACTCTGATGTACCGGGCATAAGCCCTTTATTACCTTCATTACTCTGATGTTATTTCTGTGGACACTCCCCTCGTGGAGCTTATTTATATTATATGTGATTTACTTCTATTGTGGACTGCATTTCTCTTTACTGTTCTACTTGCTACTTGATTGTGATCGAAAAGGCCGGCAGAATCGGCGCGTTGTAGTGACTACCTTCCCGGGTGCGAAGGTGTCACCGCAAAGCGGCGGTTCTGGGCATAAGACCCCGGGTTTGAAAAAAAAAAAAAAGGGGTCTTACATGCACAAGTGTTGTGCCATACTCATAGAGAAACCCAACAGTGGTATCAGAGGGTGGTTACGGCCATGATTGTTGTTTTGGAAGTTAGGTTATTCCAGTACGTGTAAACCTAGGGATTTAGAAGTGTTCTAAATGTCTAGATTTAGTCTTGGCACCCCGCCGGGAACGTCTGGAATCTTGTGGTAATTTCTAATCGTTAGAAATTACTGTCTCCTTAGCAGTAACCATCCCTCCGTTTTGTTTTGGATTTTGAATCCAACATAGAGAGATGAGCTTGTCTACTGCTTTAAGTTGAGTTGCCTTTGTTCCTTGTCCAATGCATGTAAACCTGAAGATTTGGAAGTGTCCAGATGTTCAGATTTATCCCTTTTCTTCTATCAAAATATTGATAGTGTTATGTTGTGCACATAAGGGATGCATGGGGATTTTTGTGAATTGTTTTTCTTTGGATGTGCACATTGTTCAAATGTTGATTATGGTTATTTGTTGACCTATAATTAAAATCTCTTTCTCTAATATTAAGTATTCGGATGCCTTCCGTTGGATGACACTCTTCCTGCCTCGATCGATGAAGTATGGGCTTGCCAAAGCAAGGTGCATTAATCTATCTTGGTAAGGGTGCGAGCGGATAATTGTGATATCCCACTGTCGACATCGGGTCTTTCTTAACTAGGTGACCTCAAAGGTTGAGTGTCTAGAGGCATGGGGTTGGCATGCACCATATGATGGATGCGAATAAGGAGTTATTCACCAACCATACAAGAATTGCACGATGATGCAATTGGCAAGCGTTGCCTACCTAAATAACCACATCGTGAGAGGAAAGCCAAAGCTGACTCATAGTATTGGTGAAATACAGATCTTGTCCACTAAGAGAGTAGCTCGCATGAACTCTCCGAATTGATAGTGAGGGCTATTATTTCGAATAAAATAGTGGGAGTCTTAGTTGAAGTCCAAATTAAGAAAAATAATTGTAATTTTGAAATTTTGGTACTGATTTATTCTGCATTAAATCTTGTAAAATTCCATGGCAAGTGGTTGGCACTCCACTCTGTCTCTAAGAGCCATCCTTGAGAAGGATAAGCTCAGTGGGACTAATTACATAGACTGGTACAGGAACCTGAGAATTGTTCTCAGGAAAGAGCGAAAGCTCTATGTCTTGGAAGAAGAAGCCCCCGAGGTGCCGACCGGGAATTCTTCCCGTGCTGATAAGGATACTTATAAGAAGTATATTGATGACGCTTTAGACGTCGAGTGCCTTATGCTTGCCACCATGAACTCTGAGCTTTAGAAGCAACATGAGAACATGGGGTGCAAGGAGATTGACGAGCATCTCAAGAAAATGTTTCAAGGGCAAGCTCGTCAAGAGAGGTTCGATGTCACAAAAGCGTTATTTTAGTGCAAGATGGGAGCTCGAGACTCAGTAGGGACTCACATACTCAAGATGATTGGGTATATAGAGAACCTTGAAAGGCTGGGTTTTCCTCTGGGTCAAGAGTTGGCCACAGATCTGATCCTGCAATCGTTGCCGGACAGTTACGAGCAGTTTGTCTTGAACTACAACATGAATGAGATAGACAAGACACTGCCCGAGCTCCTAGGCATGTTGAGAACTGCCGAGATCAATATGTAGAAGGCCAAGCCTGCCAGCCCCATACTGATGGTGTATAAGGGCAAGGGCAAGGCCAAAGGTTTCAAGAAGACGAAGGTGGGACCTAAGTCACATCTTGAACCCAAGTCTTCTGCACTGATGAAGAAGAAGAGCACGGTGAAGGAGGGGAAATGCCACCACTGTGGCAAGGCTGGTCATTGGAGGAGGAACTGTCCTTCGTACATTGAGGGTCTGCAGAAAATGAAGGGAGGTATGACTTCCGCTTCAAGTATTTACGTTATAGAGATAAACCTTTCTGCTCCTTCATCTTGGGTATTGGATACCGGATGTGGTTCTCACATTTGTACAAATGTGCAGAAACTGGGAAGGAGAAGACTGCTGAGTAAAGGGGAGGTGGACCTTCGCGTCAGCAATGGAGCAAGAGTTGCTGCTGTGGCCGTAGGGGTTTACCATCTTTCTTTGCCTAGTGGGCTTGTAATAGAACTAGATAACTGTTATTTTGTTCCGGCAATAACTAGAAACATTATATCCATTTCATGCTTGGACATGATTGGATTTTCTTTTATGATTAAGAACAACTGTTGTTCTATATTTAAGAATGATGTTTGTTATGCTGTAGCCAAATTATTTAATGGTCTTTATGTTTTGAACTTGGACCATCAGATCTATAATGTAGAAAATAATAAAAGACTAAGAACAAATGACTCAAACCCTACATATCTCTAGCATTGTCGTTTGGGCCATATAAACGAGAAGCGCATATCCAAGCTCCATAGAGATGGACTTTTGGACTCATTTGATTATGAATCATTTGAGCGATGCGAATCTTGTTTGTTAGGCAAGATGACTAAAGCTCCTTTCACGGGCTATACTGAGAGGGTTGAGGATCTCTTGGGTGTTGTACATAGTGATGTATGCGGACCCATGAGTTCCATGGCTAGAGGTGGGTATTTCTACTTCGTTACATTTACTGATGATTTCAGTTGATACGGATATGTGTATCTTATGAAGTGCAAATCCGAGACCTTTGAAAAGTTCAAAGAGTTCAAAAATGAAGTAGAGAACCAGTTGGGTAAAAGGGTTAAAGCACTCTGATCTGATCGAGGTGGCGAATATCTGAGTCATGAGTTCCGTGATCATCTAAAAGAGTGTGGTATTGTATCACAGCTCACTCCACCTAGAACACCACAACATAATGGTGTGTCTGAGAGGAGAAATCGTACTCTGTTAGACATGGTACGTTCGATGATGAGTCATACAGACTTGCCTGTTTCCTTTTGGGGTTTTGCTTTAGAGACTGCTGCAATGACATTGAATCGCGCTCCAACGAAAACGGTTCTAAAGACACCATATGAGATATGGACTGGGAAGCGTCCTAGTATGTCGTTCATTAAAATTTGGGGCTGTGAGGCATACGTGCGACGTCAAATGCCTGACAAGATGGAACCCAAATCAGATAAATGTTATCTGGTGGGATATCCTAAGGAAACGAAAGGGTATTACTTTTACCTGCCGTCCGAGGGCAAAGTGTTTGTCGCAAGGACTGACGTCTTCTTGGAGAAAGAGTTCTTATCAAGAAAGACTGAAAAGGTAGAACTTGAAGAAGTTCAAGACCCACAGGTAGTGAATGAACCAGAATTGGATCCTGAGATAGGACTACAAGATGTTGTAGCTGGAGAACCTACTCAAGAAACACAAGTCCTACGTAGATCTGGTAAACCGAGGTTTGAGCCTGAGAGATATGGATTTCTCGTGTCTCAAATAGGTAATGTGTTGCTCATGGATCATGATGATGAACCAGCAACCTACCAAGAGGCTATGAATGGACCGGACTCCGACAAATGGCTTGAGGCTATGAAATCCGAAATGGACTCCATGTACGCAAACCAAGTTTGGAACTTGGTGGAACCACCTGAAGGGGTACGACCCATAGGGTGCAAATGGGTCTTCAAGAAGAAGACCGTCATGGATGGGAATGTACAGACATTCAAAGGGCGACTGGTGGCTAAAGGTTTCAAGCAAATTCATGGTATTGACTATGATGAGACTTTTTCCCCTGTTGTCATGATTAAGTCCATAAGGATATTGCTTGCTATTGCTGCGTATTATGACTACGAGATCTGGCAGATGGATGTCAAAACGGCTTTCCTTAATGGAAACCTCCTTGAGGAAGTGTATATGACACAACCCGAGGGTTTTGTATCCCCATATGAAGCCACTAAAATATGCAAGTTGAACAAGTCCATCTATGGACTGAAACAGGCCTCTCGAAGTTGGAATCTTCACTTTGATGAGAAAATCAAAGAGTTTGGTTTCATCAAGAATGAAGATGAGCCTTGTGTTTACAAGCGAATTAGTGGGAGCATTATTGTCTTCCTGATATTGTACGTAGATGACATACTTTTGATTGGGAATGACATTCCTACCCTGAAAGTTGTTAAGAACAACCTAGGGAACTGCTTTTATATGAAGGACTTGGGTGAAGCGACTTACATACTCGGTATTAAGATCTATAGAGAAAGATCAAAGAAGTTGATGGGTTTGACCCAGAGTACATACATTGAAAAGGTGTTGAAGCGGTTCAACATGCTTGAGTCCAAGAGAGGATTCTTACCCATGTCTCATGGTGTGAATCTCTCTAAGGACCAGTGTCCAAAATCTTATGAAGATAAGGACCGCATGAAGTTGATTCCATATGCTTCTGCAATTGGGTCAATCGTGTATGCAATGTTATGCACTCGACCCGATGTCTCCTATGCTTTAAGCATGACTAGCAGGTATCAGTCAGACCCAGGTGAATGTCACTGGATTGCAGTCAAGAATATCCTGAAGTACTTGAGAAGGACTAAGGATGTATTCTTGGTGTATGGTGGAGAGGAAGAGCTCGTTGTAAGTGGTTACACGGATGCTAGCTTCTAAACTGATAGAGACGACTCCAAGTCTCAGTCAGGTTTTGTGTTTTGCCTGAATGGAGGAGCTGTGAGCTGGAAGAGTTCCAAGCAAGAGATAGTTGCTGATTCTACTATAGAGGCCGAGTATATCGCTGCAGCTAATGCAGCGAAGGAGGCTGTATGGATTAGGAAATTCATCGGCGAGCTTAATGTAGTTCCTAGCATTGTTGGTCCCGTAGTTCTCTACTGTGATAACAATGGTGCAATTGCACAATCTAAGGAACCTAGATCCCATCAGCGCTCCAAGCACATACTTCGGCGGTTCCATCTTATTCGTGAGATTGTCGAACGAGGAGATGTGAACATCTGCAGAGTGCCGACTGAGGAGAATATTGCGGATCCACTGACAAAGTCTCTTGCGCAGAGAAAGCATGATGGTCATACTAGATCAATGGGTATGCGATACCTGAACGATCAACTCTAGTGGGAATCTTGTGGGTTGCATGTAAACATATATTCTGTTGGCTGTTTATTGTTTATTCATTTGATGAATTTTGTACCTAAATGTTTCCATTTTATAATTAGTGGCAAGTTCTTTTATTATGATTTTTCTATATGATAGTTAAATTGTAACATAATAAATACCCTTAGAGTGTTCGCTTCCATAGGACATCAAGTACGTGACTTGAATGTGAGAGCCTATGATTTATTTGAAGCTTCATTCTTAAAAGGTCCCTGGTCGTTGTATCGTCATAGAAACTAAGGGTGATGATGATACCTTAAGACTAGCACGTGCGTTGACTGATGATCAGTTCTCACAGATCATGATATTGTGATATCAAGTCATCACGTGGGTACTTGTTAATGAACAAGTTGTACTGGACAGACCCAACCTGAGACTACTCTGTGGATTGTCATTCAATCGTGTCATGAGTAGGTCTCAATTGACAATGGTGTTGTGGTCCTTTGACCTGAAGTCACAGCATTCATCAAGTGAGGAAGATCGTGCTTTGATGCCATCTAAAGTCTTCCTTGAGAAAGGTTGATGATAAAGGTAGTTGTTGGGTACGTTACGAATCATTTGGGTGTTTGTGTGTGAGTAGATATGGGATTTGTCCTTCTATATGACAGGAGTTGCATCCATGGGCCCCTTGATGGAACTGGACTGAGAAATGCATGGCCATGCTTGGTTGAGTCAATATGTGATATTGGACTCACCATTCTCTGGAAGTCCGTCCTGAATCAAGAAACAAGGATTGAGCTATTACGAGGGTGACACGGTCCATGCCTCTAGTTCTTTCCGGATGTAAGGGACAAAGGGACAAAGACAACGCTGATACATTGGTCATGAAGGCTTATGAGTTATGAACTCTTATTGCTTGGGGAGCAATGATGCATTGTTAGATGCCGCTCATTGTTTGTGAGGTTTTTGTTTTGATACTTTCAAGATCAAGTGGGAGACTATTGGAGTTACCATGGTGATCTAGAAGTGGTCAAACAGTTAATCTCACTGCCAACGCGATATGAGCCTGCAGGGTCGCACATAAGAGCATGTGGAGAAATTGGAAGATTAACTGTGTTGGTAAGGGTTACCAATCACCCTACAGTATGGGGAGTCAGGCAAATGTTGCCAAGGGAAAATCGTCGAGAGTCGACGGGAGTCGTCGAGTTTGACTCGTCGACTATGGCAGAATCGACGAGAGTCGTCGAGAATCGTTGAGTATGACTCAACGATTTCAACGCCATGGCGAATTCGGCGAGAGTCGTTGAGATGATTCAACGCCGTTGGCAGATTCGTCGAGAATTGTTGAGATGACTCAACGTCGTTGGCAGATTCGTCGAGAATCGTTGAGATGACTCAACGCTCTCAACGCCTTTTGTGCAAGGTGATTCTCGCCGATTCTGGATCTGATTCTCGCCGATTCTGGATTTGATTCTCGCCGATCGATTCTGAAACCCTATGCTATGTGGTCTGCGGATATCTATGCTTTAAGTCTGTTTATACTTTAAGTATAAATAGGGACTTGGGGTTTTGGGTTTTGCGTGTGATTTATCCTACGGCCGATCGGAAACCGACGGAAGTGTTCCGCTCCTGTTCCGACCTGCTGAATCCCGAACACCGCCGACGGAAGCGTTCCGCCGCCGCGTCTGCTCCGCCGACCTTCCTATTTCCGACGATCGTCGTCGGTATTGCCTCTCCTGGCGCGGACCTAGCAGTCCGTGGAGTTGCAAGGTGCGGCTGACCTTCCTCCCGATCCTTCGTGCGACGAAGCTCAGGGTTCTCCCGCTCGTGTGGATTTCTGCAGAGACGTGGATGTTATTCCACGTAGGACTCGCCAACGACAAGGAATCACACTTGGAGCACTTTGTTGAGTTGTGACTCAACACCGAAGAGGTAATTTTGCATGTTTATGTTTTAACTTCTTGATTCAACATTTATGGCCCGATCCAATCTCTTTGGGTTGTTCTAGATTTTACTACTTCCGCTGCATGCACAAGTGTTGTGCCATACTCATAGAGAAACTCAACACCCCTTGGTCTATAAACTTGTGTGGACAAGTTTATAAATTAAGGTTAAATTCTATATATATATGCTGCTGTTTGATAACCGACACCCCAACGTATAAGTGATATGGGACACTCTATACGATGGGAGCCTTGCAGAAGATCCCTTGGCTTATGCACTTCCGCACATAAGTTAAGGTTACTTTTCCTACCTTCTGTTATTGTCATTATTATTATAGAATTGCTAGATTAGTTCCGCTGCCACCAATTTCTTGATTAAATCTCCACTCTCATGTCCTTCCCTTTCTTCCTCTCCGCTCGGTACCTAGGAGCCATGGGGGAAGGGGTAGGGGATGATAGGGCTTAGTCTTTATGACTAACGGTTTTCGAACAGCATCATTTTAGGGGATCGTGGAGCCCAGCATGGAGGAGCAGCCCCAGAGACCGGTGCGCTTGGAGATGGGGCAGTCTAGCTCCGGAGTTCATACAGCCGGGACCGTGAGTCTCGACCTTGAGTAGATGATTTGTTTTTGCTTCCGCATGAGAGATTTGTAGTGAGGATATGATGAACCGGGCATAAGCCCGCATTTATAGTACTCTGATTATTGTTATTCTGTGGACACTCCCTTCGTGGAGATTTTATTCTATATATGTGATTTACTTTCAGTGGACTTGCTCTTACTTCAATTATTGTGCTACCTTTCTGTGATCAAATTGGCCGGCAGAATCGGCGTCTTGTGGTGATGACCCTTCAGGACGTGAAGGTGTCACCGCAAAGCGGCGATTCTGGGCCTAAGACCCCGGGTTTTAAAAAGAAAAAAAAGGGGGGGGTCTTACAATTTGCCTCCAGCAGAAGTTAAGGACTTGTTCATGCGAACATGCGGCTTGACGGTCTCATATTTGCAGTTCGTCAATTTGTACTTGTCTGTTTTTGTTCTCCATCGGGTGCAACGCGAAATCATGTGATGCGGGACAGGAGTCCACCTGTCCGCCACCCTGGAGTCCCACCAGGGGGCCCACCTGGAGTCAGCATTAGGCGGCTTTATCAAGCCCGCGGGCCGTACACCCCAACCCATCCCCGGCTCCACCACAGGGCCGATAGGTTGTTGAGGTCGGGGTTCGATCCCCCGACCTCCTTGATAAAGAGCTCTCGGGCGAGCTCTCATTACCAACTGATCCGCGAAACATGGATAGAGACCGATTCAAATACCATCATCATATCATACTCAAACAGTTGTAGTGTTTAAGCTACCAGCTCTTCTTTGTTAAAGTTCCCAAACTGGACTCTACAAAACAACTCTAAACCAACAGGACGACACCTATCAAGATAGAGACCAATTCAAATACAATCATCATATCTTACTCAAACACAAGTTTTTATTCATTAAACATGTAGAAACCTTGTTGTGTCTCCTAACTGAAAAAACAGAGTAAAATAGCCGTTGCCATTCCTAAAACATGATGATGTAACTCACAAGTTTGGGTATAATTGTGGCCCTGCAATTAGGGTTGGAGGTCATTTTTGTCGGAATTGGACCTCCAATTCTAACTTTGAAGCCACAATTAGAATTTTAGAGTTCAAGGTTTTCAGAATCTATGCAAGATAATTGGTGTGCCATGTTGAGGCTGAAGGGTTAAGATTGTGTGCGGAGCATGGATATAGGAGGGCGAGAGCTCGAACGAGAAACTCTGTAGAATCATGCTCAAACATAACTTGGCTTCAGTCATCGCAAAGTTCTGCCCGATGCAAATGCGAGGGCCCCAGCCGAATGGGAAGAACGCCATTTGACCGCTCTTTGTTGCCTTCAAGATGCCTTCCGCAAATCGCTCCGGGTTGAACTCTTTGGCGTCTTCTCCCCAAATTTCAGTATCGTGGTGGATGAAGAGTATGGGCAGAGAAAGTAGTACCCCTTTGGGGTATGTGATTCCTCCCAGTTCCACATTGTTGGTGGTCATCCTGGTCAGTGAAATCACTGGTGGATATAACCTCAGAACCTCATGCAGAATCATGTTCACCTGCACCAGGTTGATAAAAAAAAGTGGCAGAAGCTCGTTAGTGTGTGATGCTTGCTTGTTGATATTCTTGCAAATTTAAGGCTCTCGCTAGGGACAACAGTTGTAGCGCATAAGCGGTGAAGGTGTTAAATTCAAGTTTTTTACCCAAGTTTCTCTTTTCAAGATCTGAGCACTTTAATACAGGACTGGTAGCGTTTTGGCCAAAAAATGTTATTTGGGAAAATAACATTTGTGATCACACCTACCCAACACTACCTACATTTTTCGTACCTACTTTCACAACAGCCAGCACTCTGCACTGCTGTCCCAAACATGATGACCTTTACCATAGGGTTTAGATCTTTTAGAGCTAAAAAATAAAAGAAGTAAAAGAGACCAAAATAGCATTAAATGAACACAAAAATGGTTAGATATCACCCACAATCTTCAATTGGTTCAAACCGTCGAAGGCGGGTGAATTTTCGCCAAATACTTGGCGCACCTCCTCGCGTGCTCTTTCCTGCCAGCTTGGGTTCATGCTCAGTAAAACTATAGTCCAGTTTAGCAGAACATTTGTTGTCTCTTGTCCTGCAATGTAAAAAAGCTTACATTCTTCAATAACCTCTTCGGTTGTCATTGCACCATTCTTCGACTTCCCATGCTCTTTAAACAGTTTCAAGTTGGATTCAATCAGCAGGCTTAACAGATCATCGCCGACTTTCTCGCTGGATTTAATGGTCGTCTCTCTCTTTTCAATCATGCTTCGGAGGAGAAATCGGACCTCTCTATCCACTTGCTTTCTTTGCCTATTTAGTGGAGTTGGCAAAAACCTGCAACAGAGCCAAACAGAGCTTAAATTAGATCATTCGTTAAAGAGGTAATGTTGCATAGTTCTAATAAACACAACCAGTGAATAGTGCATGAATTTGTGGCGCAATAAAGAAGGATCAAGCTCACCAATCCAAAGAAATCTAGATGAAACTAGGAAGAAGAAGTACATTTGGCATGGCATTTTTGCTCTGGTGAGTTTGGAGAAAAAGCATCACAGTCATAGAATATATGTTTGATATGACCACGGTTATGGTTGCTAATAAAAAAAACTAGTTTTATTTGCTTGGTAGCAGTCATAACTGCGGTATTTTTGTCTAAGCGGAGCAAAAACACCACCCCAAATGAAGCCTTAGTTCTACATTAATTGGAGGGTACATAAAGCTGAAACCTTCCATACAAGTTAGAAAATTGTTCAAAGTCCCACTGCATCATACCTGGAACCTGGAATATATACATTCTGACATGACTGAATAAAAAGCTTAGCTTGCTCCATCTGGAGTTGAAATATACGCCTTCCTTCTTCATAACTACTACCAAATGCTGTCCTCGAAATGACATCTCGGGTTAGATTCTCGAACTCCGTCCAGACATCTATTTCAGTTGTTCCACCAGGATGAACAAATTTCTCCCATCTTCCTATCAATTCGCTGCAGCAAGTGGAGAATGCCGGCTGCATTCGCTGGAAGCCATGAAATTCCATGCCGCAGATGAAGAAGTGAGCAGCAAAATATATGATTTATTTGGTGAAATTTCATGTCCAATGGTATGTTCTAACCTTGAGTTTCTCTGCATGAAATGCAGGATTGATAATCCTCCTGTGCCTGGCCCATTTCTCACCCTCATATTTTACAAGTCCAGTTATCAACAACTTCCCTAGAGGGGATATCTTTAGCTTTTCAAACTGCTCGAATTTGGTAGAAAAAATTTCCCGGATCAAATCAGGATTCATGATGGTTACAGCGGGAATGGGGCCAAACCATGTGAAGCAAGACTTTCCTGCTTAATTTTTATATCAAAAATTTCAAGGTGAAGGAAGATTGGAAACAAATGGAGGAGGTTTTGGCAATTTGCATCTCAAATTTTTAAAATTGGCATTTTGCGCCTCAAATTTTTAAAATTGACATTTTGCGCCTCAAATTTTTAAAATTGACATTTTGCACCCTCCAATTACCGATTTTTGACGCTTTACACCCTCATGCGAAAATTTCAAGAATATTTAGGTTCACAACATCAAAATTGCTCATTCAAGGTTATTTAAGTCCGGGCCGCACCAATAATCTGGGGCGCAAAATGAGCATTCTGGATGTTGCCCGGACATAAATACCCTTCAAATTTCGGACTGAAAGTGCCTGAAATAATCTGTATTTGAGGGTGGCAAAGTGTCAAACCTCCCTATTTGGAGGGCACAAAGTGCCAAAAGCTCACAAATCAAGGTACATGCCATTCTAGCAAAAAAATTCTACAAAATAAGTTGGATCAGTTACCGCATTGATTGATGATTCGGTGAAGGAAGGGGGATACTCGGGGTATGATGTCGTTAGAAAGGGGGAGCGGTTTGGCCCGGGACTCACGGGCAAGGACAGCGCTCTCCTTGAGATCGCCGGAGGGAAATCGGTATCGGGTTCCTGTGAGGCCCTGCCCCCGGAGAGCGGACTCCAACCTCCGAGGACGCCACCACAGCCATGTGGCCATCCATACGGCCCACAAAACCAACGCCGTCGTCACCGTTGCCGTCACCACGGACATCTCCGATGACAGATATTCAAATACCTCGCTTGAAGCCATAGCTTGCCTGCAGCCTCTTCACTGCTGATATCTCCCACTTCCCCTCAACTGTGGTTCAGAACACCATTTTAGAGAGAAGGATACGCATACAATTAAAGTCTTGTTTTTAGTTGTAATTAATTAACAATTTTAAATAAATAATCTGTTTCACTAATTTATTTAATTAAAACGGTAATATTAAATAATCATTTTTATTTAATTACAACAATAATATTGAATATTAAGAATTAATATTTTAGAAATTTCTATGTAATTATTTTTGTTGGAACCAAGAAACTCAGTCCATGTTATTCGGGCCTAGGGGTGACCAAAGCTTACTAATTCAGTGGTTGTCGCGCGGGAGTCTTGGCAAAAAGAAGGTGACGAGTCAAAAGAATGGCTCTGGACTACCTACAAACAAGACTTGTGTGCTGTAGCGAGAAGGTCCCGTCACACACCCGGAAGTTTATAAGAACTTTCCCACCTAAAATCATTGTTCAGCTTGACACAAGTGACACTGACTGTGAACTCGACCTCATAAGGGGGGTGAGGAGGTGAAGGTCTCCTCTACTTGTGTCTTGGGGTCCTATTTATAGACAAATTCAAGGGGAGGGGGAGTATGGTCTGCGATTAGCCTCTCCCACCCCCAACCAAAAATAATATTCACAGGCCTTTTCAACTCGCCCCAGGTGGGAGAGACCTTCTCAACTCACCCCGGGTGAGCGAGATCTTCTCAACTCGCCCCGGGTGGACGAGACCTTCTCAACTCGCCCCAGGTGGGCGATGCCTTCTCTGCTTGCCCCAGGAGGGTGAAACCTTCTCAACTCGTCCCAAGTAGGCAAGACCTTTTGAGCCGTCCTCGGACATCTCTGATCTGATCAATTACGAGTTATACCATTTTAATATCAAATGAAAATTTATTTAACATGATGAATAAAAAATATGTGATTATGTTAAAGAATTGTGGACACTTTGGTGAGGACAATATTCTACCGTACAAAAACATGTGGGGCCTTTCTAACATCTTGTCTTAAGTTTTTGAAGTTCCGATCAAATGAAAAAAATAGCTAAGCACAGTTTACTATCTGCACCCCATGTCATTGATCATAGATTATGAGATAAGTCGTATAATGTAGCCTTGATAATTACATTTTCAGCGAGAAATTAAGGCTCCGTTTGGGGGGACTTATTTTCATCGGTCAAGCGATTATCACTACATGAACCGGACATTAATTGAGGTCTGATTCATGCTGTGATAACCGCTTGAACCGTAAAAATAATCCCCCCAAACGGAGCCTAACCTTTCAACAGGTTTGATTAATTAGTGTGGATTATACATGTGAGCACAAACGACTAATGTGAATTGTACATGTGAGCACGAACGACTCCTTCCAACACTTTCGATTAATTAGGGTACAATGATCTTTTGAAAATTTATTAGACTTTCAAATATTTATTCGTACGTCTAAAAAAAGTAGAAGATTTTATTCTTCTTGAAGAATTATTGCTTACGCTAATCATATGAAATGCTAGTTGCGCTCAAAATATACACTTTGATGCATCATATTACGCGCATTATGTTGAACACATACAATATAGATAAGGTGTGCCTTGTTGGGCTAGAGAGCACGCAAGCCCGATCAGAGTACCTGCAAATTAGTTCGGCAGTACATGCACGGCTGCTTAACGGTATGTCGATACACAAACACAACACAAAACAACAATAATAAAATGGCACAAGGATTTAACGTGGAAACCAAATATGGTGAAAATCACGGGATGTTCGAAGTCCAACCCGGAAAGCCGCCACTAAAATGTATGAAACAATAGGCAATTACAAGACTTTCCCGCATCGATCCTTATAGGATCTTCACCAGCTTCACACAACACGATATAATAAATAGTAACCGAAAAACTGCAAGTTACCGACAGCGGAAGACGAGACGGATTACACAAATCCTCTCCAAGATGCCTCTTCGAATGCTTGCCCAAATTTGCTTTAGATCCAATCCGTGTAAGCAAAGTAATCCTCGTCAACGTCGTACAACGATGTTCGAAAGCTCTCCCAAACTAAGACGATCGTTGCAAAGGACTTTCTAGAAATCTTTTAATGTTTGAGTTTGGAGAGAAGTGGATGCCTTATCCCCTCCTCCATCCATATTTATAGGGCCAAACTAAGGAGGTAGATGTGATAGATGACATGCAGATGAAGCTTCCATGAAGCTTCCTTTGATCAAAAAACACATGTTTGTTTAAAGGTCAAAGTTGACTTCTCACCCTCATTTACTTTATGTGAAGGGAACCGCTATGCTGGCGATCCTCACGCAGTGCTCGAACTTCCCTTTTGACACGGTCTTCGTAAGCATATCTGCTCTATTGTCATTCGTGTGCACCTTCTGCAAATCTAGCTCTTTTTGATCTAGAGTATTGCGTATCCAATGATACTGCGTGTCAATATGCTTGGACCTCGAGTGGAAGGTGGGGTTCTTCCCCAAATGAATTGCACTATGACTATCGTATAGGAGTGTGTAGCACTTCTGAGTGAAACCCAACTCCTTGATGAAACGCTTCATCCAAAGAAGTTTTTTCCCCGTCTCAGTGATTACTATAAAATCTGCCTCCATAGTAGACAGTGTGACATACTTCTACAATCTAGACTGCCATGACACAACTCCCCCTATAAATAGGATCAGGTACCTAGAAGTCGATCTTCTGGAGTCCAAATCTCCAGCCATATCGGCATTAGTGTAGCACAGTAGCTCTGGATCATTACCTTCGAACTTTAACCTCAAGTCTAACATCCCACGAAGGTACCTTAGAATCCACTTTACAGCATTCCAATGCTCTCTCCAGGGTTTGGAGAGAAACTTACTAATAGTGCCAACCGTATGTGTTATATCATGGCGGGTGCACACTATCACATACATAAGACTACGAACTACAAAAGCATAAGGGACCTTCTGCATCTTCTCTTTCTCCTCAAGTGTGCTTGGGAATTGGTCAGCAGTAAGTCTGAAATGAGCTACATGCAGCGTGCTCACCTTCTTCGCTTGATCCATACTGAATCTCTGTATCACCTTCCTGATATATTTCTTTTACGATAACCAAAGTAACTTGGAGCCTCTATCTCTCTGAATATGTATCCCTAGGATGGTCTTCGCATCTTCTAACTCCTTTATCGAAAATGTAGAGCTTAACTTCCGTTTCAACTCAGCAATGCGCGTAGTACTCCTCCCAATTATCAGCATGTCGTCATCATAGAGACGTAAGACGATGAAATCCTCTGGAGCATACTGCTTTATAAATACAGAGTGATCAAGGGTGGTCCTCCTAAAGTCGATCTCCCCCATAAAAGTATCGAACTTCTTATACAACTGTCGCGGGGCCTACTTTAGGCCATACAAACTCTTCTTCAGGCGATAGACTAGGTTCTCCTTCCCTTTCACCCTAAAACCTTCAGGCTACTCTATATAAAGCTCTTCCTTAAGATCACCATGCAGAAAGGCAGTCTTGACATCCATCTGTTCGATCTCCAGGTCTAGCCTCGCAACAAAACCAAGAATAACCCGAATATACGACATCTTTATAATAGGAGAGAAGATCTCATCGAAATCAACTCCTTATTTTTGACTGAAACCCTTAACCATTAATCTGGCCTTGTATCTGAGTGGTGTTGAGGGGTCTCCCTGTTTTACTCAAAAAATCCACCAATTCTTCAGAGCCTTCTTACCCTTAGACAATTTCACCAAATCATAAGTGTGATTCTCATGTAGAGATTGCATCTCCTCCTGCATAGCAACCATCCATTCTTTCTTCTTTGAGCTCTGTATCGCCTCTTCAAAGTACTCGGGCTCTCCCGCATCAGTCAACAGAATATACTCATTAGTGGAGTATCTCAAAGATGGGTGTTTGACTCTATCAGACCTCCGTGGAGCGAGCTCAGCTGCTGGTATAGGCACATCATTAGTGATGTCCTCTATAGGCTCGTCATCAATAGCGCCCTCATGATTTAAAAGTGGCTCGGTGCCTTGTATCAGCTCAGGCTCTGCAACCAACTTAGTATCGTCACTTCCAATCATAGGAGACTTTATATCAGTGTGAGAGTCGGCCTTCTCCATCTTCTTAGGATCAACAATATTCTGATCCTTAAAAAATACATCATCACGACTGCGTACAAGTTTCTTCTCAACTAGATCAAAGAATCTATAGCCAAACTCATCACTACGTCCATATCCCAGAAAAATTCATTGTCTGGTCTTGTAATCCAACTTTGATCTTTCATCCCGAGGGACGTGCATAAAGGCTCTACGGCCAAAGACCCTAGGTGATTATATGAAGGGTCCTTCCCATACCAGACCTTATCAGAAACATCCTCTTATAATGCATAACTGAAAGATAGGTTGATGACGTATGCAGCTGTGTATAAAGCCTCACCCTAAAACATATCAGGTAGCTTTGACTCAGACAACAAGCACCTTATCCTCTCCATTAATGTCCTATTTATTCTTTCAGCTACATCATTCAACTGCGGCATCTTGGGCAGAGTCTTTTCATGTTTGATCCCTTGATCTTTACAGTATTCATCAAAGGGACCAATATACTCTCCATCTTTGTCGGACCTGATGCACTTCAATTTCCTCCCAGATTGTCTTTCCACTTCAGCGTGGAATCTCCGAAAGGTATTGATGACCTCATCTTTGGTCTTAATAACATAGACCCAAAGTTTTCTTGAATAATCATCAATGAACGTCACGAAGTAAGACACTCCTTCTCTTGTCTGGACCTTTAGTGGTCCGCAAAAATCAGTGTGCACGAGCTCTAGTGGCTCGAATCTCCTAGTGGAAGTGTGGCTCTGGAAAGATACTCTATTCTGCTTTCCAACCATGCAATGGTCGCATCTCTCTAACTGATCCATAGATAGATCAGATAAAATCTTTTTCTTGGCGAGAATCCTAGGTCCTTTGGGCTAATGTGACTCAGCCTTCTATGTCAAAGAGATGTGGATACACCATCTCTGATAGTGTTGGCATGTGCAACTTCAGGCCTCCCCACTATGTATTATAGAACAGTATCTAAATAACCTCTGACTACTAATAGCGATCCCTTGATAAGCTTCCAAAAATCTCCATCAAAAACACTTAAGTGTCCTTCATCGCCTAGCTTTCCAACTGAAACTAGATTAAAGTGAATGTTGGGTATATGTCACACATTCTTAAGAAATCAGCAAACCACTCGTGCTCGTCTTCAAATGCATGTCTTCCCTCCCGATGACTTTAGGCATGTCACCGTTGCCCATTCTAAGCACTCCACGGTCATGAGTCGTGTAAGTGGCAAATTACTCTTTGTTGTGGGAGACATGTGTAGAAAAACCTGAGTCCACAATCCAGCTCCTATCATCGCACAAGAGTGCAACTGTGACATCATCTCCAACAATGATGACATCTTCCTCCTCTATAGAGACGGTGGCAGCCTTATGTGTTTCCGTCTTATCATTTGAGGACTCTTCCTTCTTCTTCTAGTCATTCTTCAGAGAATAACAAAACTTCTGAATATGACCCTTCTTGTGGCAGTAGTGACACTCCACATTCTGGTAGCGGGACCTATACTTTTCTCTACTTTGGCTCCTCTCATATTTCTTTTCTCTATTTTTGCACCTACCTCTCCCCCCTGGGCTCAATATATAGGACATCAACTCGTGAAAAAGAGCCCGAATATCCTTGAGACTTCCGTCTCACCTCCTCATTCAGGATGCCACTCTTGGAAATTTCCATAGTAATGATGACACTCGGAGAGGAGTTATTAGAGATACTCTTACCATCTCCCAAGAGTTTGTTTTGGGTCCATTGTTCCCAATGTCCCTGATTTGTGAGTAGTCAAACTGGTCAATGACATACACATCAACTGTATTTGATATGCATTTGAGTTTTTGAGTGCAGGTTGTCCATATCACATTGATTGGACATGTGGGAACAATAAGTGGTTGTTGGACATAGCAAAAATCGACTAAGTCCACAGGCATTGAGTGGAGCAAGCTCACTTAACGCCAGAGGTATGGACTCAATATAATTGAGTAGAAATTTGCCTAAGTCCACATGCATTGAGTGGAGCAAGCTCACTCAACGTTAGAGGTATGGATTCTATTTTGCTTTGTAGAAAATTGCCGAAGTCCACAGACGTTGAGTGAGGACAGTTCACTCAACGCCATTTAACATATAGTATTGAGTCTGTCTCAGCCTAACTGGCAAATAGCCAAAAATTTGGCTAAGTACAAAAGAGTTGAGTGTAGTCTACTCACTCAATGCCATATAATATATAGTGTTGGCCTAACTAAAAGTTAGCCAAAATGTGGTTAAGTCCACAGGAGTTGAGTGCAGTCTACTCACTCAACGTCATACAACAAAAAGGCTATAAGTCAGGCTAAGTCAGTCTAAGCCTAGAGAAATTGGCTGAAAATGTGGCTAAGTCCACAGACGTTGAGTGTTGTCTATTCACTCAATGCCATACAGCTTTAGCGTTGAGTGTTGCTGTGCCAGTCAACTCCATAAAAAAGTTGGGCAAAATTTTCACTAATTACACAAGCGTTGAGTGTAGCTTACTCACTCAACGCTAGATAACAGAAAAATTCTGTTAAGTAGTTTGGCGTTGAGTAGAGCTTACTCTCTAAATGCCAAGACGCAGAAATATTTGCCACTCAACGCTCTCAACGCCTTGTAGAAGAAATTTGCCTAAGTCCAAAAGCGTGGACTGCTTGACTTTTGTCAAACTCAGCTTCGTCGAACTGAGCTCAGCGTTCGTCGAAGTGAGCCAAATTACTCAGTTTTGCCTGAAGTTCGTCGAACTCAGTTTAACCTTTCATCGAACTAAGTACACAGTTTGTCGAACTGAAATTATACTTTCATCGAGCTGAGCTCGACGTTCGTCGAACAGAGCTCAGCTTTCTTCGGGCTCAATACTTAGAATTTTGTCTAAGTGTTGTGGCGTTGAGTGATACCTACTCACTCAACGCCTTTGGTTCTTATGATTGAATTTTTTCTAAGTCCAGAGATGCTGAGTCATGCTGACGTCAACAAAGTCAAATTGTCAAACAAAATTCAAATGGTGCGGAATTGCTACCCGAGACGTTGGCGGCCAACTATCATCATCTTCTGCACTTTCCAAGGAATATTTCCATCATAAGGTGTTGGGACTTACACACAGCAAGGAGCCATAAAATCAAGATTAAATGAAAAGCATGCGCTAGATGGCTTAATCTCAGCCATCAATTCTGGTGGTGGGACTCACTGCTCAATTGGCCTTCAGAGTATAAAAGGTAGCAAATCGGCCATAGCAAAAAAAACAACAATCGATTCCTTGTCTAGGATTTCTGAAAATGAAAAAGGGCGGCCGAACTTCATCTTCTTCCTCGCCATTTTCGTCGAGCCTGAAGAAGTGGTTCTGCATAGAGAACCTTGTTGGGAAGGAGATAGCTGAAGCAATTACCATCTGCTACAGCAGGATCAGAATTAATTCTGAGGTAGCAGATCTATAAGTTCTGCAGAGAAAAAGAAAGCAGGTTGAAGAAAGAATCTACTGCCTACTTCATTGTCTTCAACAACAATTGGTTGGACTGATATCTGCTCAGTCCAGGAAGAAGAAGACACAGAGTTTTTGATCTGGTGTCTAATCATACAACCTTTCTTGTTCTTTTGTTTAGATTCTTTGTGAGCCTGGAGTTGTAAGCCTATATTATAAAGGCTAAGGTCTTTGTGACCTGTGTTTGGCTTAGTGCCTTGTGAAAGGTCGGTGTGACCTGTGGATTGGCTTAGCGCCTAAGTGTTAGGTCTGTGTGACCGGTGTGGTCCTATGGGATCTGTGGTGTAAGCTATTAAGTAGTTGAGTTCTGGAGGGAGAGCTGAATCTAACATACTGTTAGATAGGCGCAGAGTGACAGTGGATGTACCCAAGATTGGGGAACCACTATAAAATTATTGTGTCGTCTGTAAATGTTCTTGATAACTGATAACAAACCTAATCACAGACACAGAAATCTGATAACAAATTAGAAAAGTTAAAATAAAGACAAAAACCTAATCCCCCCCCTCTAGGTGTTTAGCTAATCTTGAAAACAAGATTTTCAAGTTTTATCCGAGTGAGGTTACTCTTAAACGGCTTAACAATCTGAGTAGACCTCCAAGGTTAGCAAGAAGTCTGTCTCTATGGGTTCAGGAATGACCAATAGGGAGCTGAGTGCTTTGTAATGCCTCCATCCGTCACATGGAATATAACAGAGGGTCCGTCCGGGGCCCAATGCCATATTTCACAGATGAACAGTGAGGTCACGTGTGAATACCAAAATACCATGTACTCGCATCCTACCTCAGAGCATTCTAGCGGAAGTTTATTACTTATAAGAACTCATCCAACGAATGTCCACTAAATATATAAATACTCATTTATATATAACACCAGGAATGTATACAACTCAAACGCTCACGGCCTTATGGCCTTACAAGTTTCTTTTTACAAAAGGTGGTTTCATACATCGGCACGCAGGCCAGCCACACATGAAATCCAAAGCTTCGCACGACCTTCAAGGGCCTACTAGCAGCAGCAGCAACAGGAGCAGCAAGGGCTTCAGCCCGCTCAATCCAGTTCAGCCTGCAACACCTGCATATGAACGTCCACCCCAAGGGTGATAAACAAAGCAACAGTTAGCATTCAACTGACCAATTATAACGACCCTACCCCTTACTCGGGGCAATGGTTCCTTCCATACATGCATTGCAATCACAATATATATATATCACAACAAGTGCACTCAGGCACAACAATATCACCCATGTCGACCTTCGTGCAAGACGCTCAGTGCACTCATGGCACGCTTACGGTGGACTGGATCATTCCCTGGGTTCCACCATCGATCAGAGGTTCTTAACTTGTTGGCGATGGAGCATAGTCTACTACAGCGCACAGACTGGAGACCCTCTCACCCATCCAATTTAGAGGTGGTAACCTCACGACAACACTTGAGCATTTCAGACTGACCTACCATAGTAGTGTAACAAGCCGGGTATGGCCTCAGCCCCCATTTGCATTTCCACTAATCGATCTCCCAAATAACCAGTGACAGGACAGCACTTTCCCGTTACTCAGTTTGTCAATAGCGCACATCTTGACACGGGTCGGCTATCCTCTCCCGGTAAGCCGCAGCTTCATAGCTCACGCAGAGCAACTAGTGCACGCATGCACTCACAACACAAGGAGCTTACGTAAAGCTTACCCAATCATCAAACAACTCACGCAAAGCCCACAACAAAAGGAGTTTACATAACCCCCAATTCACATACATCCTAACCAACTCCGTAAACTACGCATTTTATATACAGAGTCTTCTCCGGTTCGCAATATAAACATCACCAATCCTGACTAACCATCTAGATGGGCTTCACACAACATGCTTATTTCGTACTATTCATTTCCGGATCTAGATACAGACTCGACCACTGGAATCGCTTACGCTTTCAACCTCTTGGTGAAGGATCCCATGCATATGCATAAAGTAGGACTCCACTTGTCCAAGAAGGAGATCGTTACCCTTGACGATCGCTTCAGAGCCATGATAAACTGGCCGGTTGGAAATCACCGCGACGGGCTTGCCTTCACAACGCTGAACTCGTCTCTCGATTCGGACCGCTGAAGCTCCACCGACGGCCGGAAAGCTTCTCCTTCTTCCTTCCTTGCTCTCCTCTCTCTCTTCTCTTTAGAAAGAGAATGACCAACAAAAGAATGAGATATACTTCTCAATTCTCGGCCTTATATCAGCAGGAAGAAGCTTGGACCACAGGATCCAATTAGAAGAAAATGAACGGCCTTGATATGCTTTGAAAAGCATCTAAACAGGACTGACACAGCCTTTGACATGCCCGTATCACAGGTTGTATCCCTTAAGCGGCAACTGAACCGACTCAATCCGGATCAGAACACGGGATAGACACGTTCGTGTCAAGCACCTGACATACCCGTGTCACAAGGTACACCCCCGTGTTGAGGGGTGCGTCCCTCAATCAACACAGGATCAACTCTCCCGAGAAGGACACGGCTAAGGCACACGCCCGTGTCCTTAGCTGTATGCCAAACAAGCCCATATGACACGCCCATGTCACAGGCCGTGTGCCACACTCAACGCCGCCAGGTTAACAACCCGAGCAGGACACGCCCTGGGGCACGCCCGTGTCCTAGGCCGTGTCGCCTCTCAATGATCGTCGACTTCATTTTCGTCAAGCTCTCGCGACACACCCAAGTACCCAGAGCTGGACACGCCCTGGGACATGCCCGTGTCCCAGGCCGTGTCACCCAGCCTGAACTCCAAAATTAAATTTGGGGTGTTACAACCCTCCCCTCCTTACAAAAATTTCGTCCTGAAATTTAGCGCAACTGTAATATCAACACAACCATTCATTTGATGCACAATATACCAAAACGATCCGGGTTTAGAGCTTAGAGGCCGTAGCTTGTCTCGCCCCACGGCATCGCACAAACACATGTGTTTTCAATAAACACACACACGTACAATATGTACATATTACAACACGACAATAGTAAAGTACCCTCTTTACTTTACTTCCGCTCATCCGCGTTTCTCATAATCCATTTTACAGCCTTCTGTAACCCCAGATTATGCACGCGATTAGGCTGTTCTCACGATTCGAGCTTTACGGCTCCTGCAACTCGAGAGTGTACATTTGAGGCTGCGCCCGAGATGCCGATGACTCTGCCACGGCCTTGCCCTTTTCTTCATAGGACGCACCGGTCTTTTTCTCACCCTTCGGAGGGCCACTCCAACAAGCATTGGCTAGATGTCCCTGCCTACCATAATTAAAACACGTACATGTCTCCACACGTCCTTGCCCATACGTTGCTCCCGAAGAAACATTCGACTGAGCTTGTTCAGCAAGTCTGAACCTCTTTTTGTCCCGTTTCCTAAACTCCAATTGTGCCGACTGCGGAACTTTTAACTCCGGCTTTTCCACCGCCAAGTTCTTCTTATCCCGCACTCGCTTCAAATCCTTCTCCAGCGCACAGGCTGTATCTACCAATGCTTGGAAGCCTTGGTTCACTGAACTCGGGAGAGCCAACCGCAGCTCATCACGAAGCCCCTCATAGAACCTATTCGTTTTCCGCGCTTCCTCCGCAAAAGTAGACCCTGCATAACGCCCCAGCTTGGTGAACTCATGCAGGTAATCATCAACAGTCTTCTCACCCTGCACCAGGCATTGGAATTCATTCTCCATTGCAATTCACCGCCATACTGGAAAATACTTTGCCCAAAACAATCTGGAGAATTCCTCCATCGATATCTCTCTTAGGCCTCTGGCTGCCAACTGGTGCAACTCGACCTCATCCCACCAAATTCTCGCCTCTCCTTCTAGTAGGAAAGTGACTAGCGTAACTTTCTGCCCCTCATCAATCCTGATCGCTGTCAGGATCTAATTTACTCGTGAGAGCCAATCCTCCGCCTGCGTTGGGGAATCCGCCCCATCGAACGTAGGAGGATGAAACTCCATAAACCGCTTTAGTTGCTCGTCAGCTGCTTTCTCATCAATCCGAGCTTCAACACGCTCTTGCCTTGCACTAACCTGTACTAGCTCCACTGCAGGCCTTGCCTGCCCTATAGGTTGTGCTTGAAACATGGCAAATACCACCTCCGAAACTAAGCGTATAGTTTCTGCTGAAGGGGGAGGTGTGGGCACCTCAGCTGGTGCCGCACTCTCATCCGAACGTTGGGGATCAGACTGCCCAGCTCCACTCCTTGTCACCTATACATGAACAAGACATCATTAACCTCCGAACCAAGACGACAAACATACCGAAAACACACACTCGCATTCCTAGTAGACATTCTTGAGTTCAATTATGTGATCCCTACCAAACCCGAACCTCTGATACCACTTTGTAACGTATCCATCCATCACATGGAATATAACAGTGGCTCCGGCCGAGGCCACACACCATATTTCACAGACGAACAGTGAGGTCACGTGTGAATACCAAAATACCATGTACTCGCATCCTACCTCAGAGCATTCTAGCGGAAGTTTATTACTTATAAGAACTCATCCAACGAATGTCCACTAAATATATAAATACTCATTTATATATAACACCAGGAATGTAAACAACTCAAATGCTCACGGCCTTAAGGCCTTACAAGTTTCTCTTTACAAAAGGTGGTTTCATACATCGGCACGTAGGCCGGCCACACATGAAATCCAAAGCTTCACACGGCCTTCAAGGGCCTACTAGCAGCAGCAGCAAGGGCTTCAGCCCGCTCAATCCAGTTCAGCCCACAACACCTGCATATGAACGTCCACCCCAAGGGTGATAAACAAAGTAACGGTCAGCATTCAGCTGAACAATTATAACGACCCTACCCCTTACCTGGGGTAGTGGTTCCTTCCCTGCATGCATTGCAATCACAATATATATATATATTTCACAACAAGTGCACTCAGGCACAACAACATCACCCACATCGTCCTTCGTGCCAGACACGCCGTGCACTCATGTAACGGTTACGGTGGACTGGATCATTCCCTGGGTTCCACCACCGATCAGAGGTTCTTAACTTATTAGCGATGGAGCATAGTCTACTACAATACACAAACCGGAGACCCTCTCACCCATCCCATTTAGAGGTGGTAACCTCACAGCAACACTTGAGCATTTCAGACCGAACTACCACAGTAGTGTAACAAGCCGGGTATGGCCGCAGACTCCATTTGCATTGCCACTAATCGATCTCCCAAATAACCTATGACAGGACAACACTTTCCCGTTGCTCAATTCATTAATATCGTACATCTTGATGCGGGTCAACTGTCCTCTCCCTGTCAGCCGCAGCTTCATAGCTCACGCAGAGCAACCAGTGCACGCATGCACTCACAACATAAGGAGCTTATGCAAAGCTTCCCCAATCATCAAACAACTCACACAGAGCCCACAATAAAAGGATTTTACATAACCCTCAATTCACATACATCCTAACCAACTCCGTAAACAATGTGTTTTATACACGGAGTCTTCTCCGGTTCGCAATATAAACAACACCAATCCAGAATAACCGTCCAGATGGGCTTCACACAACATGCCTATTCCGTACTACTCATTTCAAAATCTAGATGCAGACTCGACCACTAGAATCGCTTACGCTTTCCACCTCTTGGTGGAGGATCTCATGCATATGCATAAAGTAGGACTTCACTTGTCGAAGAAGGAGATCATTACCCTTGACGATCGCTTCGGAGCAATGAAAAACTGGCCGATTGAAAATCACCGCGACGGGCTTGCCTCCACAACGCTGAACTCGGCTCTCGATTCGGACCGCTGAAGCTCCACCGGCGGTCGGAAAGCTTCTCCTTCTTCCTTCCTTGCTCTCCTCTCTCTCTTCTCTTTAGAAATAGAATGACCAACAAAAGAATGAGATATACTTCTCAATTCTCGGCCTTATATCAGCAGCAAGAAGCTTGGACCACGGGATCCAATTAGAAGAAAATGAACGGCCTTGATCTTCTTTGAAAAGCATCTAAACAGGACTGAAATGGCTTGTGACACGCCCGTGTCACAGGCCGTGTCCCTTAAGCAGCAACTGAACTAACTCAATCCGGATCAGAACACAGGCTAGACATGCCCGTGTCAAGCACCTGACATGCCTGTGTCACAAGGTACACGCTCGTGTTGAGGGGCGTGTCCCTCAATCAACACAGGATCAACTCTCCTGAGAAGGACACGGCTAAGGCACACGCCCGTGTCCTTGGTCGTGTGCCAAACACGCCCGTATCACAGGCCGTGTGCCACACTCAATACCGCCCGGTTACCAACCCGAGTAGGACACGCCCTGGGACACGCCCGTGTCCCAGGCCGTGTCGCCTCTCAACGATCATCGACTTCATTTTCGTCGAGCTCTCGCGACACACCCGAGTACCCAGAGCTGGACACGCCCTGGGACACACCCGTGTCCCAGGCCGTGTCACCTTGTCTGAACTCCAAATTGAAATTTGGGGTGTTACATGCTGTGAGACTTTCAATCTGTAGTAAGGAAGATTTTGGCATCTAGAAAGCAAGGGTAAGGCAGTTCATGGAAGCTGTTGACCCTAGGGTGTACATTATAGTTGAAGAAGGACCATTCATCCCAATGAAGGTCTCTATACTGGATGTTAATATCAAGACCCCCAAGACATATGATGAGATGACCAAGGATGAGTTTGCCTTGGCCTCAATAGACAAGAGGGCAAAGAATACCATTATGGGTGTTGTTGATTACTCTACACTTCAGAATCTGATCCATTGTAAAACAACAAAGGAAATGTGGGAAACTGATGGATCCCTAGTTTGGATTTGGGCTAGGTTCACTAATTAGGATGAGTTTGACCCACATTGTATAGCCAGTGTCAATTCAATTAGTCTTAGAGTCTAGGCTAGTCTTTAGGTTCAATCTTCATGGACCAGCTAGTAGAGGACCTCAGTAGACTCAGACTTAGAAGAATTCAGAGTTCAAAATTATCAGTTCAAAATTCTTCGAACTCAGCTCGGCGATCGTCGATCGCATATCGACGAACTCAGAAATCTTGCTCTGAGTTGAGCTCGATGATATTCGAGCTCAGGTTGACGATCTCCTCCTTCAAACGAATTCTCAGCTCGACGAACTTAGAGCACAGAATTGGCAAGTTATTTCCAGAATGCAGTTCACAGTGCTCAGGTCGACGAACTTGGAACTCCAGTCGACAAATTCTGTTCAGAGGTCGACGAATTCTGTCCCGACCCAGAATGAGAAGTTTTCCTTACTTCTGTCCCTTATTTATTATATTATTTTACAGTAATTCTCTGAGTAATTAATGCTCATATTCTCTTGAATATAGTCGTTATTAACATCATTAATTATGGTCTTCATCAGGGTAATTACTTGCTTATTTTATTGGGACAGTTGGGGAAACTCATATAAGTCAAATATTCTAGTCGTTTCATTCTCCAGATCAGTCAGTAATTAATGCTTGGAATACAAATTTCAAAGGAGAATTTGGACAACAGAATATAAAAGAGATATTATCTTCGGACGGCTGATACAGAGATCTGATTCAATAGAAAGAGTGCAATACTCAAACATACAGAACAACAACATACAGAACTCTTTCTCTGTATAGAAAACATTCTATTTTCCCTTGTTCTTCTGAAGACTGAAGAAGAACAACCATCAATATCAAGAGTCTTCTTCAACTTCTCCTCCAGGAACATTCAAGAACACCAACTTTGAATCAGTCAGAAAGTTCTAGGATCTTTCAAGACAAGGCTGAAGACCTACACCCTGAGCAAGGCTCCAAGTTTTCTGAACCATCTCTACATTTTAGAAGGAGTCTTGACAACAGAATCCACAAGTCTTCTCTATTGTATAGAGAAAAGAGAAGACATCATCACCTCTCTCACTTCCTGTAAAAAGGGTTTATTAACTCCCTTCAAAAGTTTATTCTTAGTTTTTGGGCACCTGATCAAAAACCTAAAGGGTTGTGAGATCTCCCTGGAAATAGATCTTGTGGTGGCAGTCACCTGATCAAAAATCTGATAATGGATTCCTACCGGGGTGGAAGAAGAGTGGATGTACCCAGTTTGGGCAACCACTATAAAATTCTTGTGTTGTCTGGTTGATCATTTTCCTTTTTATTTTGCTGTGTTGTGATTGATTAGCTTAGACTGTTTCCATTTCCTATTACTACTATTAGTATCACCTATTTTACTCTGATAAATTTTAAAACAGCCAAAGTTTTAATTACTCTATTCACCACCCCCCCCCCCCTCTAGAGTAAATCGGGTCTAACTCTTTTCTTTCAGAAACACTTGTGATTTATATGGAGGGGACAGATGAAGTTAGAGATGATAGGAAGTCCATGCTCAACCAAGAGTATGAGGCTTTCAGGCAATCCAAGGCGGACAACATAACCACCCGTTATGAAAAGTTCTTTATGATTGTGAATGAGCTGAAGAATTATGGAAGAGTGTTCAGTCACTATGAACTGAATGATAAGTTTCTTAGATCTCTCTCTAGAGAGTGGGAAACAAAAATTTGTTCCATCAGAGAGGTGGCAAAGCTGGGTGACACTGCTCCTTACACCCTCTTTGGGAAGCTGCTGTCATATGAGATGCAGCTGGCTACAAGGAAAGAAGAGGAGAACAAAAACAAGTCTCAGGCAAGAGACAAGACTGTAGCTTTCAAAGCTGAAGGCTCCAGCAAAAGCAGAAGAAAGTCTCCCTCTCCACCAACGAGAGATGTTGAATCTGATTCTGGAAAATCAGAGAACAACACATCAGACTGTCAATGGTCTGATGAAGATTTTGTTGTCTTCACCAGGTAATTCCAGAAGTTCTTAAAGAAGAAGCACTGGAGAGGCAGGACTTCCACCTCCTCTTATCCCAAGGATGAATACTACAAGGGAATAAGAAAATCCTCTAAGGAGGACAAGTATGGTTCTAAAACTAGTAAACATATTTTATTTAACATAACTTGTTATCACTGCAGAAAACCTGGGCATGTGATATCTGACTGCCTAGTCAAAAGAAAGGAACACTGTGAGAAAAAGGACCACCAGCAAAAAGGCAAGAAGGAGAAATCCCTCATTGCCAAGAAGTTGGACTGACTCCTCCGCATCAGAGTCAGAAGAAGAAGAAAAAGAAGAAGCCTATATTGGGTTGTACTCTACTGAAGAAGAAACTGTAGAAGCAGACTGCATCAAAAGGCTGGCTGCTTTAGAAGAAGAAGCTGAGAAGGTTCATCATGCTACCAGGATTGAAGACAGGGCCCCTCTATCACAATCTGATGGTGATTCAGAGGTGAATTCTGAAGATGATAGCTGCTGCCTTGGGCTGATGGCTAAATCAGATGAAGAAACCAGACAGGATAAGCCTGGTCCAAGCAAGGTAATTTTTTTCACTAGCTCTGCATATTCAGATTATGAATAAGTTCCAGATTCTTGTGCCTCTGCATCAAGTGATGATGATGGATCAGAATCTGAGGGAGACATCAATCAATTGATTGATAATTATGGTGCACTTCTGCAGGCTTTAAAGAAGAATAAGCTCCTGGCCAAACAGCAGGCTCAGGAAATTGTTTCTTTAAAGCTTGCTGCTTCAGAATCAACAGAATTGCTGAATCTGAAGATGCAAGAAGTTAGCAAACTAAAAAATGTAACAATCATTCAGATGAGCACCATAAACTCAAGAATTACTATATCAGGAATCTTGAAGGAAAGCTTCAAAAGGAGAGGGAACTAGTGGCTAGCTACTCCAAGCCTAGCACAGTGTTGCCCTTGATAGACTCATTCTCCTCCCAAAAGGGAAAGAAAGGGTTGGGATTCAAGGGAAGGACAAGAGCTGTTAATCCTAAGGGAAAGGGCAAAGCTTAAGTGGAGCCACTAGCCTCTAAGCCTCCCGTAAAATTTGTTAGAGTGCAATTTCCTTCCAACAGCCATGACCATGAGAGTATTTATGGTCACTGGAATCATGCTAGACCATCTTGTGTGAACAAAGATGTTCCATAATATGACGGCAGTTACAGCAAAGGTGCAAGTGCTTATGATAAAATACAAATGGCCCATCCTTGACCATTTGTGTTTGGTGCAACAGCCCATTTAGTTAAGGGTAAAGCTGCTGACTGTTCTTCAATTCCTCCAGCCCACTCTAAGACAAAGGGCAAGGCTATCAGTAGACCAGACCTGGGCATCTCAGAGGCCATCAAGGGTATGCTTTCTGAAAAGAAAGTTGCTGCTAGAAGGGCTCAAGATATCCCAAGCACTTCTACTGACAGACCCACCACTTATCAGACTAGGGCTAGAAAACCATGGAACAGGACTGCTGCTACTCCTTCTAGACCTAGAGCTGCTGTTAACATAACCACTAGACCTGCACCAAAAAGAAGGTACAACATCCATGAGTGTTGGCGTTGTGGCAAGGTAAGCCACTTTGTTGTTGATTGTTGGAACAATCATAATGTGCAGAGAGCAAATGTCAGCTTTCCTGTCAGAAAAGCAGCAGACAGACAGAGTTATTTTCATCCTAATATGCACCAAGGACCCAATAAAAATTGGGGTCCTAAGGTTAACTGATGTATATTTTACAGGTTAGTCCAAGTGCCCATACCCCTATATGGTACTTGGATAGTGGATGTTCCAGGAACATGACTGGAACAAGAAGCATGCTGAAGGACTATGCTCCAGTAAAGAATGGACCAAAGGTTATCTTTGGTGGGTCAGAAAAAGGGGTGTCTAGAGGTTATGGTAAGATCTCTAATGACATAGTCACCATCACTAGAGTAGCCTATGTGAAAGAGTTGTAACACAACCTGATAAGTATTAGACAACTCTATGATCATGGCTATGACATAGTATTTCACAAGGATGAGTGCCAAATTAGGAGGTTAAGTGTCCAAGAGGTCATCTTAACAGGCACTAGGAGTGGAAATGTGTACTATTTAGATTTCCTATGCTCTAGCAAAGACTCGCATATATACCTTGTTGCAGATGATAAAGCCTCTTCCTGTGTCTAGTGGCATAAGAGGCTAGCCCATCTAAATTATAGCACCATAGGCAAGCTGTTCAACAATGAGCTGGTTAGGAATGGGCCTAAGTCAATATGCACTAAGGAGGGTATCTGTTATGCATGCCAAAATGGCAAACAGACTAAGACCTCCTTCAAGAGCATTGACACCAAAGACTCAGTGAGGTGCTTATACCTCCTGCATATGGATCTGTTTGGTCCTATGTCAATTCAAAGTCTAGGTAGGAAATTCTACACCCATGTGGTTGTTGATGACTTTTCCAGATTTGCCTGGGTGTTCTTTCTAAGGAAGAAATTGGAAACCCCTGATGTCTTTCAGACATTTGTCAAGCAAATTCAGAATGAATTCAACAACACTGTGGTCAAGATCAGAAGTGACCATGACACTGAGTTTTAGTCTGAGTGCATGACAAGGTTCTGTGAAGAGCTAGGGATTCATCAAGAATTTTCCTCTCCTAGAACACCCCAGCAAAATGGAATTGTTGAGAGGAAAAATAGGACTCTCATAGAGGCTGATTGAACCTTACTAAGTGACTCATCCCTCCCAGAATACTTCTGGGCTAAGGCAGTTAACACTGCATGCGATATCCTTAATTGGGCTTCTATCACCAATAGCCATAAGAAGACTCCCTATGAGACCTTGAAGGGCAGAAAACCAAACATGAGCTATTTCAGAATCTTTGGTTGCAAGTGTTATGTGCTCAACAATGGAAGAGTCCATTTAACTATGTTTGCTGCCAAGTCCCATGAAGGGATCTTTTTTGGGTACATCACTCATAGTAAGGCATATAGAATCTACAACTTAACTACCCAAGTTGTAGAAGAGTCAATGCATGTTGTTTTTGATGAATCTAATATGGTTTACTGTGAGCTGCCAAGCTTCTCCTCTTATAGTATTGTAGGTACAGAGCTGATGATGGACAAGCTAACCTCAAGAAAGCTACCCCCACAGTCCAAGAAAATGATGATGGACTACCTACTCCAAGAGAAGGGGACAACATACCTGAAGAAAATGAAGACCAACTAGTTGAAAACCCTGAAGATTAGCAAGTTGTAGCTAGATTGCCTCCAACTATTAGGCATTTAAGGGACCATCCAGTACACTAAATCATTGGTGATGCAAATCATGGAGTCCAGACCAGAAGCAGGAGCATAAATACAACTCTCTACTCAAGCTTCCTGTATCAAGAAGAGCCAAAGAAGTTTGAAGAAGAAATCAAGGACCAGTTCTTGATTGGAGCAATGCAAGAAGAACTGGATCAATTTAAGAGATATAAGGTCTGGAAGTTGGTCCCCAAACCACAAGGACAAAATATCATAGGGATTAAGTGGATCTACAGGAACAAGTTGGATCAAGATGGCATTATTGTTAAGAATAAGGCTAGACTGGTGGCTAAAGGCTACACGCAAGAAGAGGGCATAGACTTTGACCAGACCTTTGCCCCAGTAGACAGATTAGAAGTCATAAGGACCTTCCTTGCATTTGCAGCCCATCAGGGATTCAAAGTCTACCAGATGGATGTCAAGTCAGCATTCCTGAATGGGGACCTAAAAGAGGAAATATATATAGATCAACCACCAGGTTTTGTAGATCCTAACTCTCCCAATTTTGTTTATAAGCTTAGGAAAGCTCTATATGGGCTAAAGCAAGGCCCTAGGGCTTGGTATGAAACCTTGTCCAGCTTCATAATTGAGAACAAATTCTCAAGGGAGAAGATAGATAAGACCATATTCCTAAGGGAATCAAAGGGCAAGCTTATCCTAGTCTAGATATATATATCGATGACATTATCTTTGGATCTACTGATGACAACCTTTACAGGATGTTTGCTAAACTTATGCAATGGAGGTTTGAAATTAGCAGTATGGGTGAGCTCAAGTTCTTCTGGGACTCCAAGGAAGACAGACTGATGATGGATTGTCCATATCCCAGTCTAAGTTCACCAAGGAGCTAATAAAAAATATGGTATGGAGAATGCCTCTGCCATGAGAACTCCCATGGGATCAAGTATGACTATAGGCAAAGATGAGGCAGGGAAACCTGTTAATGAGTCTTTGTATAGAGGGATAATTGGCTCCCTTCTATACCTGACTACTAGTAGGCCTTACATCATGTATGCCACATGTGTCTATGTTAGGTATCATGTCTGCCCTAAAGAATCTCATTACTCTGTTGTAAAGAGAATCTTGAGGTATCTTAAGGGCACACCAGATCTTGGCCTCTGGTACCCTAGAAATATGGATTTTGATCTAATTGGATTTTCAGATGCAGATTTTGCAGGTTGCAAAGAAGACAGGAAAAGCACTATTGAAACCTGTCAGTTCTTAGGATGAAGGCTAGTTTCTTGGAGCAGCAAGAAGCAAATTAGTGTGGCTATATCCACTACTGAGTCAGAATATATATCAGCAAGCAACTACTGTGCTCAGCTGCTGTGGATCCAACATCAGCTCCAGGATTACAACCTTCAGGTAAGTAGAACATCTCTCTATTGTGATTTTACAAGTGCTATTTCTATTGCTAGGAATCCTTTCTCACATAGCAGGACTAAGCATATAGAAAAAAGATATCATTTTATTAGGGAGCATGTGGAGAAGGAAGACATCAGTCTTGATTTTATCCCCACAGACAAGCAAGTGGCTAATATCTTCACTAAGCCATTAGATGAAGCAAAGTTCAACACCCTCAAATTTGAGTTGGGTATGCTGAACTTGGCATAGCTTCAGGCACTCCCTTTTGTATTTTTTTGGTGCAGGTATTGTTCCTCTTGTTGGACATACAAACTCCCAAGTTGTATAAGTTCACTGATGCTTCTACTGAGGGGGAGTAAGTTACTCTGGAGAGAAGAGAGAAGGTCAGCCAATGGAATGGACAGCCCCCATCTGCCTATTCTGTAGAAGTCAAAAAGGGGGAGAGAAGAGAGAAGGTCCTAGCAAGGGGGAGTCATAGCAAGTGGGAGAGATGGCAAAGGGGAAAGAGACATGTGACACTCAAGTAAACCTTGCAGTAAATTAGGGGGATTAAGTGATGCTCACCATACAGGAAATGAGGTACATTTACTTATAGATTATCAGAATTTCCATAGTTATTTTGTTGTATAGGTTGTGTGTATCATTGACCAAGGAAAGAAAACAAAGGAAAGAAACCATTTTTTTATTGAGGTTGATAAGGGTTTTGACTTATTCAAATATGGGGAGATTGTTAGGTCCATTGTTCCCAATGTCCCTGATTTGTGAGAAGTCAAACTGGTCAATGACACACACATCAACTGTATTTGATGTGCATTTAAGGTTTTGAGTGCAGGTTATCCATATCATATTGATTAGATATGTGGACACAATAAGTGGTTGCTGGACATAGCAAAAATCGACGAAGTCCATAGGCATTGAGTGGAGCAAGCTCACTCAACGCCAGAGGTATGTACTCAATATAATCTAGTAGAAATTTGCCTAAGTCCACAGGCGATGAGTGGAGCAAGCTCACTAAATGCCAGAGGTATGGATTCTATTTTGCTTTTTAGAAATTTGCCTAAGTCAACAGATATTGAGTGAGGACAGCTCACTCAAAGCCATATAATATTTTGCGTTGAGTCTATCTCAACCTAACTGGCAAATAGCCAAAAATTTGTCTAAGTACAAAAGCGTTGAGTGTAGTCTACTCACTCAACGTCATATAACATATAACGTTGAGTCTGTCTCAGCCTAACTAGAAGATAGCCAAAAATATGGCTAAGTCCACAGGCATTGAGTGTAGTCTAATCACTCAATGCCATACAACAAAAAGGTTGTGAGTCAGGCTGAGTCAGTCTAAGCCTAGAGAAATTTGCTGAAAATATGGCTAAGTCCACAGGCGTTGAGTGTGGTCTACTCACTCAGCGTCATACAACTTTAGCGTTGAGTGTTGCTCTGCCAGTAACCTCCACAGAAAAGTTGGGCAAAATTTTCACTAAATCCACAGGCGTTGAGTGTAGCTTACTCACTCAACGCCAGATAACAGAAAAATTCTGTTAAGTAGTTTGACATTGAGTGGAGCTTACTCTCTCAATGCCAAGATGCAGAAATATTTGTCAAGGCAAATAGCGTTGAATGAGGCAAGCTCACTCAACGCTCTCAATGCTCTCAACGCCCTATAACAGAAATTTGGCTAAGTCCAAAAGGGTGGACTGCTTGGATTTCGTCAAGCTCATCTTCGTCAAACTGAGCTCAGCATTTGTCTAACTGAGCCAAATTACTTAATTTTGCCTGGAGTTTGTCAAACTCAATTCAAACTTTCGTCGAACTAAGTCCACAGTTTGTCGAACTGAACTTATACTTTCATCGAGCTGAGCTCAATGTTCGTCGAACAGAGCTCAGCTTTCGTCGAGCTCAATACTTAGAATTTTGTCTAAGTGTTATGGCCTTGAGTGATACCTACTCACTCAACGCCTTTGGTTCTTATGATTGAATTTTGTCCAAGTCCAGAGATGTTGAGTCATGCTGACGTCATCAAAGTTAAATTGTCATATAATATTCAAATTGTGCGGAATTGCTGCCCGAGACGTTGGCGGCCAACTGTCATCATCTTCTGCACTTTCCATGGAATATTTCCATCATAAGGTGATGGGGCCCACACACAGCAAGTAGCCATTAAATCAAGATTGAATGGAAAACATACGTTAGATGGCTTAATCTCAGCAATCAATCCTTGTGGTGGGACCCACTTCTCAATTGACCATCAGAGTATAAAAGGAAGCAAATCGACTAGAGCAAAAAAAAAACAACAATCGATTCCTTGTCGAGGTTTTCTGAAAACGAAAAAGGGAGGCTGAACTTCATCTTCTTGCTCGCCATTTTCGTCGAGCCTGAAGAAGTGGTTCTGCACAGAGAACCTTGCTGGGAAGGAGATAGCTGAAGTAATTACCATCTTCTACAGCAGGATCAGAATCCATTCTGAGGTAGCAGATCTACAAGTTCTGCAGAGAAAAAGAAAGCTGGTTGAAGAAAGAATCTACTGCCTACTTCATTGTCTTCAACATCAATTGGTTGGACTGATATCTACTCAGTCCAGGAAGAAGAAGACACAGAGTTCTTGATCTGGTGTCTAATCATACAACCTTTCTTGTTCTTTTGTTCAGATTCATTGAGTCTGGAGTTGTAAGCCTATATTATAAAGGCTAAGGTCTTTGTGTCCTGTGTTTGGCTTAGTGCCTTGTGTAAGGTCTATGTGACCTGTGGATTGGCTTAGTGCCTAAGTGTTAGGTCTGTGTGACCTGTGTGGTTCTGCGGGATCTATGATTTAAGCTATTAAGTAGTTGAGTTCTGGATGGAGAGCTGAATCTAACACACTGTTAAATAGGCGCAAAGGGACAGTGGATGTACCCAAGATTGGGGAACCACTATAAAATTATTATGTCGTCTGTGAATGTTCTTGAAAGCTGATAACTAACCTAATCACAGGCACAAGAATCTGATAACAAATTAGAAAAGTTAAAATAAAGATAAAAACCTATTCACCCCCTCTAGGTGTTTAGCTAACCTTGAAAACAAGACTTCTAGTTTGGAACAAAATTTAATAACCATAGTGCGTTGACCTCGTCCTCGAAGGTTATCTTCATTGTAGAGAGACAATTAATGATACCCTGGAACTCGTTCACATGATCCAGGAGAGGGGATCTTTCTTTGTATCTGAACTCCCCCAGCTTCTTCTATAAATATAGTTTATTGATGCAAGTACTCTTGGCATACAACGTCTCGAGAGTTTTCTGAAGGATCTTTGCATCAACGATGCTCACAATATGATTATAAACGTTCGACTCTACGAACCGTCTAACGAATCCACATAGCTTACAATGCTCCACCTTCCACTTATTTAGATCTATGTATTTAGACATCTCCTCAATAATAGGAGCATGCCAGCCCATAATGTAGATGATAACTTTCATCAGTAAGTGCCACTGCTGGTAGTTTGCACCGTCCAATTGAACCATTTGCTCGGAGCCTGAACCTGATGTAGACTCAATTGTGCTCTGTCACTGATTGGACTGACCTCAATTCTCTGAGCCGACTATTTCTAAGAAAGGAATCAAAAATGATAGCGAGCAGACCAATGATGGCCACCTACCCCACCTGATCATTAACCCGAAATATCAGATCGACTCGTCTTGAATCTTAGACAGGTCAGCCCTATAATTGCCCTGATAATGAACCTGCCTCTGATACCACTTGTTGGGCTAGAGAGCACACAAGCCCGACCAGAGCACCTGCAAATTAGTTCGAGCAAGTACCTGCATGATCGCTTAGCGGTGTGCCGATACATAAACACAAAACAAGAATAATAAAAGTGACACAAAGATTTAACGTGAAAACCCAATAGGGTGAAAAACTATGGGATGATCAGAGTTCAACCCGGAAAACCGCAACTAAAATATATGAAACAATAGACAATTATAAGGCATTTCCTCCTCGATCCTTATAGGATCTTCACCAGCTTCACACTACACAATACAATAAATAGTAACAGAAAAACTGCAAGTTACCGACAATGACAGACGAGATGGATTACAAAAATCATCTATGAGATGCCACTTCGAATGCTTGCCCAAATCTGCTCCAGATCCAATCGTGTATGCGAAATACTCCTCGTCAACGTCGTACAACGACGTCTGAAAGCTCTCTTAAACTAAGACGATCACCGAAAAGGTCTCTCTAGAAATCTTTCAATGTTTGAGTTTGGAGAGAAGTGAATGTTTTACCTCTCCTCCTTCATCCCTATTTATAGGGCCAAAACTAAGGAGCTAGATGTGGTAGATGACATGTGGATGAAGTTTCATTTGGTCAAAAAACACATGTTGGTTTAAATGTCAAACACGGTTTCTCCTTTTCACACTTGTCATGAAACGCATGCTTGAAAAAATGATCAAAATTGACTAGCTTTTTCACACTTAGGAGAAAATTATCTTAAGATATTTTTAGGTCCTGGTCTGATCTAAAGTTTTTTTTGGATTTGACACATCTCAAATGCCCTTTAGCACTATGTCAGAGACGTCTCCAGTGTGCAACCAGTAAAATGCCATCGTCCTGCGTGCGCCAAGCTGGCTTATATGGAGGTTAGCCCAGGACCTAAAAATTCTTCCTAGGTTCAGAATCTTTCTCTTCGGTTAGGATTAATCCATTTAAAATTATTGAATAATCTTATCATTTAAAATGTGAAAAAAAAGCATTTTTAAAACCCTGCTTACGTTTGCCAATACGTTTTTTTTGATAAAGTAAATTAACGTTATCATTGGACACATGGACTATAGTTTCTTTAAAAAAAGACAAAATTGCGTTCTATTTTGGAAAGGAACCAATTTCATTTGTTATATAAAATAAAACTGGCGTACTCTTCTATTTTATTAGAAATATGATATTTGAGTTTGAGCAAAAATGTGGTCATCATAAAATGTGTGTTTGGCATGACGGTTATGAGTAGGGGTGAATCCAGAAATTTCAATATGGGAGGGACCATTCAATTAGTTTGAGAAACTCGTAATTCACGAATACATCGTTGAAATTTGATTTTCAAAAATAAACAAAGTCACAAAACAGTTTATTTTGTGTGCGTGAGGAACACTAATTAAAAATTCAACAAATAGATTTTTTATATATTTAGTGCACATATCTATACACAAAAAAACTAAATAGAGCATCGCATAAAAATGCAGTAATTAAGGAGTCCCCCCTATGCACGAAACCCCAAAAATTAAGTAATTAAGGCCGTCTTTCTCGTCTTCCAACCAAAAAAAAATTTGAACGTTTTCACCTTTCCGGATCTTCTCTGTTATCCGGACACTGTTTTTGACGTATAAGCAGTCAAAATTTACTGACTCGACGAGAGAAATCCAAATTCATTATCTATTTTACGAAATTTTTTGAAAGGCGGGGGGGGGGGGGGGGGGGGGCACCGACTCCCCTTAGATCCACCCCTGGTTATGACTGCCACTAAGAAGAAAAACCAAGGCTCCGTTTGGCGGGGCGGATCTCCGCCGGTCACGCAGACAAAACCACCCTGTCGTTGTTTCAGCTTGTTTGGCGGGGCCGTGGTTGGGTAGTCCGACACTGCCCTGACGCACGAAACCACATGATATTAGTGGGAATCATCCACGCCGTGAGAACCACGGTTGCAGTCCAGCGATGCGGATGATTTCTGCAGAAGTCCCACTACCGCATCAAATATGGCCTAAGTGTGAATATAAAAGTGGATGAAGTTTTTTAGGTGAGGTTGGACGTTCACGAACGACGGTTCATAATCACCGTGTGTTGAAAATGGTGAAGTGAAAGTGGGGGATTGGGCAACCTGAGCGACCTGTCTGCGCTGTCTATTCGGACAGGACTGGGGATTAGCCAAGTCGGGAGAGCTGTTGCAGACGACTTCTTCTTTGGCGGCCTGGGCTGTCTGTTCGTGCGGACTGTGCGGACAGAGGCGGCGGCAAGCCAGACCGGCTTATGCTCAACATGCAGTTGGATCCCAGAAGGTAACCGGGCAGATAGCTTCTCTATCTGCAGAGTCCGGCAAGACGCGGACTTGGCTGGAGCTCGGCAGACTGGCATGGCAGATGCCTTGGTCTAGCTCTGGTGGTGCGGCTGGTGGAAGCCGCAGGGTTCGCCGGTTAGAGCAGACAGGTGCTGGAGTTCGCCGGGATTGGCGGACTGATACCAGTGTCCGCCAGTAAGCGCGGACTGGCCCTTGTGGCCGGTGGTGTGGACTTGGTTAGTTCTGAACCAAGTCCAGGTTTGACTCAGTCTGGGGAGCTCGTGCAGTTAAGCATGGACTGCTTCTCAGTCCGCTAAGCTCAGCAGCAGTGTCGTGTGCCTTGGTTACGAGCTTGGGTAATGCAGACTGGAGTTGAGTCCGTAAGGCGTGCGGACTAGTGCAGTATCCGCCAAGTTTGGCCACTTGGTTGTTGTGCCTTGGTTGCTAACTTGGGTGTGCGGACTGGTGCTGTGTTCGCAGGGCGCGCGGATAGAAGCGGTGCACGCTGATTGGCAGACAAGGTGTTGCTGCAGAGTTCTGCTGATGGCAGCGTCCTGGCTAGGCCTTGGGCGACAAGGCAGATAGAGGTTGCTATCCGGCCTTGTGATGCTATTGGTGGGCTGGCTATCTGGCAAAGGTCGCGGCGGACTGGCTGTGTATTTGCGGCTTGCAGATACACTTGGTTATTGCCGCAAGATGGGGCGGTTATTCTATCGGCTAGGGAGGTGACCACACTCCTCACCATACCGATAAATAGGACCCCCTATCAAATCAAATAAAACGAATGAACAATAAGTGAACTCGCGGATAGTTGCAGCGGACTGGATTTTGTATCCGCGTAGTTTGAAGATTGACCGGGTTGTGCTGTACAGGTTGTGCGGATAACGCTGGAAGGCCAGGACTTGGTTCTAACGGCGGTCAGGGACAGTGCTGACTCTACAGATAGCAACCAACGGTTAGCAGCAGGTCGCAGGTTGCAGCTAGGCGGTCTCTATTCTACAACTAGTTTCCCGGTTCAATAAGCTATCTGGTTCTTGCGGCCTGTTCAGTTTGGAAGCAGCTTATTGTGCGGTCAGGCGGCTAGGCGACCTTGCGGTTAGGCAGCTTGTTGATCGGCGAGTAGAGTTCCTTCTTGCATTGGAATAACGGGCAATCCGAGCGGCTTGGTTTGCTGTCTGGCGACCTGGCGGTTTGGGCAGACTCCGTAGTGCAGCAGTAGAGTCAGCGACTAACTCCTTGAGTCCGTGCGGTTTGGTTTTGACTTGTAACTGTTTCTGCTTTCCCTTTGGTTTCTTTGGCGAATCATGTCTCGCCATGTATGTCTCGCCTTGTAAAGATTGTTTAGTACAAGATTCTTGCTCTTCTGGTTTGTATCTGGTTTATTTGGGTTCAGAATTGGTTGAGTGTTCCTGCGCCTGGTTTCCCGTTTTCCGCTATATCAAATTTTAACATGGTATCAGAGGGAACAGAGGCTTGAGCAGTGGATCAACCAGCAGTTTGCTTCAGTGCTTCTGTGAGTGTAAGTGAACCAGGGTTAAGTGCAATGGAAGGTGGTTTTGCAAGGGATCTTGGAATGGAGCTTCTTACATGGACTAACTTTAGAAAGTGGAAGTCATCTATGAAAAGCTATCTTCTTGGCGAGGACCTTTGGGTGGTGGTTTGCAGAGACAAAAGGCAAGTGGTTACTGCTGGCAATGTTGAAGTGATGAGAGCTTAGAAGGAGATAAAAGCGAAAGCTGAGTCTACTCACAAGCAAGTTATCTCATCAGAACTCTTGGACCACATCGACGGATGTTCGTCAGCTGTGGAGATTTGGACTTCACTCGATGGGTTGTTCAACAAGGACGTGAAGTTGGTGAAAATCAAGCCTATGGGTAGATAGTCACCTAAAGGGGGGGGGGATAGGTGACCTTTTAAGATTCCTTGCAATTCTTTGTCTCTAATTTAATAGCAATAATACCATTACGGATTATAACACACACAACACAAATAAAGAACAGTTCACAACACACACAAAATTTATAGTGGTTCCCCTATCTAGGGTACATCCACTTTCCCCCTTCTTCCTTACTAGCAATGTGCTAGATAAGGTTATAGCTCCTCCTTTTCAACTCAGATCCAAAGATCCTACAGGCTCAGTTTCTGTCAAGAAAACTACACTCAGACCAACTGGTCCTGTCTTAGAGATTCCTTCAATCTCCTACCTCAGGCCCTCTCAAGAACCCTACCTCAGTCTTTATAGAATAGGCCTACAACTAAGTGATTTACCCAAACCACCTACCTCAGGTACCTCTAGAACCCTACCTCAGCCTTTATAATTTAGGCTTACAATCACAGAGAAAAGATTCTCCTACCCACTCAAATATCTAGGAGATCTTACAATATAAAGTGATAATATAAATTTTATAAAACACAGATAACAAATAATATAAAACACAGATAACAGAAAACCTATAATCTGTTATATCTGTTTACACAAATTCTTCAAATCAGCTGCAATTGGATTTCTTCTTGATAGATCTGCAGACTGAAAAGTTCCTTCTTTGAATCAGCAATCTTCTTGATGTTGATCGGCGTGAATACCTTGAATATATTGTTGATCAGATACAATTAGATCTTCAGATTAACCTAGTAAAAGGGATCTGAAGATCTTCTTGAATACCTTCGTCTTCTTCCTTTTTCTCAGAAATGTCGCCTGGTTAGGACTTGGAAGAAATTAGAACGAGAAATTCTGATTGCTTGATTTGATCTGTCAGTTGTTCCTTTTGATTTGATTCTCACTGTCTATTTTTTATGTGAAGGCAGGACCTTCTATTTATAGACTTCGCAGATGACTGGATTCTGTTTGATGATGTCTGCAACATACATCAAATCCTTCCTTGACCTGTTTCTGTTGAAGTATGAGTTTTCTGCAACTGACTTGACAGTTCTGACATGTCTTGACATGTTTAGTGTTGACTCATCATATTCTGAAACATAAGTGTCGAGTTGTTCCAGATGTCTCAACACATGTGTTGAGATATCTTAGTAGTCTCGACACATTCTAACTTGGAAAAATTTTCATCAGAAGCTGAAAGTGTCGAGACAGTTGACTTGTCTCGACACACCCGTTATTTGTACCGACATCTCTTAATACTGCCGTGTGTCGAGATAGTTAGATTGTCTCGACACAACTGTCTACTGTGTCGATATCTTCTGATTCTGCCTTGTGTCGAGAAAGTGAGATTGTCTCGACACAATCTGTCTGCTGTGTCGACATCTTCTGATTCTGGCTTGTGTCGAGACAGTGAGATTGTCTCGACACAATCTATCTGTTGTGTCGACAACTCTGATTCTACCTGGTGTCGAGACAGTGAGATTGTTTCGACACAATCTGACTTTGAGGTGTCGAGACAACCGACTTGTCTCGACACAGCTTCTACAGAGGTGTCGATATAATTAAACTGTGTCGACACATATGTGCTTAGATAAATTTCTTCTTTTAAATCCTGCACATGTAAACTTAACATGCATCAAATACAACTTTGTGTATATCATTGAGTTGACAAGGGGCTTCTCCAAATCAGGTACACAATTCCCAATATACCCAACAGTTGGCTACTGAGGTTGGTCCCTCTAATTATGATAAGCATGAGAGGAGTGTTTCTCCTGGGCGTGATGAGAAGAGGAAGGAAGGACCAAGGTGCTATAAATGCAAGCAACCTTGTCACCTCAAGAAGGAGTGTAAGGTTGTCTTGCACTCGGTGAATGTTGCTCATGTTGGGAGTAAGGAGAAAAACTTGGTTGGGTTGTCAACAAGTTCTGATGCAGATCAGTTGAAGGCCACTGATAGTGCAGCTATCTGGCATGAAAGACTGGGGCACGTGGGGATGGAAAAGCTGAAAGTAATGACGGTGAGAAGCCTTGTGAGAGGCTTGCATAGGATGTCATCCTTCGGCGATGGTCAATATTGCGTGGGATGTCAACACGGTGAAGCTTATCGCTTTCCGTTTGATAAGGCGCAGTCCAGGTGTAAGGCACCATTAGAGGTTGTCCATGGTGATCTGGTGGGACCAACAGTCACCGCCAGTCTTGGAGGCAGCAAGTACATGTTGATTTTGGTTGATGACTACTCGAGGTATACTTAGGTCTACTTCATGAAGGAGAAGTCAAACACGTTCCGTTTGTTTGTGGAGTTCAAGAAGCTTGTGGAGGGCCAGCTTGGTCTGCAGATAAAGAAGTTGAGAACGGACAATGGAGGTGAGTTCGGCTCAACCGTGTTTTCTAACTTTTGTAGGAAGCATGGAATCCGAAGGGAGCTCTCTTGTGGACATACTCCAAAACAAAGTGGAGTAGCAGATTAAAAGATCCATCTTTTGACGGAGACCTGCAAGTGTTAGCTTCAGTGCAAAGGCATTCCTAAGGATTTTTGGGCGGAAGGGATGGCCTGTGCGGCTCATGTCATCAATCGGATGACTCTGAGTCCGATCAACACCAAGACTCCATATGAGCTGATGTTTAGGATAAAGTCCAGTATGAAGCACCTTCGGGTGTTTGGATCTACCTACTTTGTACACACTCCGGATGCTCTCAAGACAAAGATAGTCTTCGTTGGGTATGATGAGCAGAAGAGGAGATGGTGGTGTATGGATCCTGCAACAAAGATGTTCATCGTGTCAAGAGATGTTGTCTTCGATGAGATGATGTCATATTGGGGTAGCTCAGATATGGAACTAGAGGTGAGCAGGTTAGATGGTGGGCTGAAGGAGGCTGCTACTAAGGTTCATATGGAGCTGCCTGTGTCACCCGGAGCTCCAGGTTGTTCTAGCTCCAGGGTAGTGGCATCTGGGTCAGGAAGCAGGGGGAGCGATGCTCCAGGTGCTTCTGGCTCGAAGACAGTTGTTTCTGGTTCAGGAAGCAAGGGGAGTGTTGCTCCAGATGCTTCTTGTTCAAGTAGCAAGGGGAGCAATGTTTCAGGCAGCTCTTGTTCAAGAGCAGAGGCATCTAGTTCAGGTAGTAGGGGGAGCGTTGCTCCAGGTGCTTCTGGTTCTAGTGCGGTGGATTCTTGTTCAAAAAGCAAGGGGAGCATTGTTCCGGGTTTGCTCGGGAACGGAGCTGGTTCAGAAGGAGCAACGAAGGTGGTTAACCGTGATCAGGTTCTTCGGAGATCGAAGAGGATCACCAACCCACCAACTCGATATTGCTGAGGAAACACGGTGAGCTTGGTCTCATGTTTTCTCACAGGCCCTCAGATCGAGCGAGTGTCTTCTAACTGTGATGACACCACTGGAGTCAAGGAGGTGGATGACACCAAGGTTGAGGAGATGACTACCTTCAGAGGAGACGGGGCTTGGGATTCTGTGCCCAAGGTCGTTGGTGTTACTCCAATGGCATGCAAGTGGAGGTCGAGGCTAAAGAAGAAGGCAGAGTGAAGCATGGCTCCTTTCGAGAGATGCTGGAGGGATCCCTCGTGGTCCAGGATATGCGAGGCGGGGACTATGCCTCAGACATCTTCTTGAAGGCGCTATCGAAAGGACCAGATGCAAGGTTACGGGAACTGCTGGGGTTGCTCACCACTTCTCACTTCAAGGGAGAGTGTTGAAAATGTTGAAGTGAAAGTGGGGGATTGGGCGAACTAGGCGACCTGTCCGCGCGTTCTATGCGGATAGGATTGGCGGTTAGCCAGGTCGGCAGAGTTGTTGCAGACGGCGTGTTCTTTGGCGGCCTGGGCAGTCTGTTTGCACAGACTGTGCGGACAGAGGCGGCGAACAACCAGGTCGGCTTATGCTCAGCAGGCAGTTGGATCCCAGAAGGTAACCAGACGGATAGCTTCTCTATCCGCAGAGTCTGGCAAGACGCGTACTTGGCTGGAGCTCGACAGACTGACATAATAGATGACTTGGTCTAGCTCTAATGATGCGGCTGGTGGAAGCCGCAGGGTTCGCCGGTTAGAGCGGACAGATGTTGGAGTTCGCCGGGATTGGCGGACTGATACCAGTGTCCGCCAGTAAGCGTCGACTGGCTCTTGTGGCCGGTGGTGTGGACTTGGTTAGTTTTGAACCAAGTCTAGGTTTGTCTCAGTCCGGGGAGCTCACGCAGTTAAGCGCAGACTGCTGCTCAGTTCGCCAAGCTCGGCAGCAATGTCGTGTTCCTTGGTTGCGAGCTTGGGGAATGCGGACTGGAGTTGAGTCTGTAAGGCATGCGGACTGGTGCAGTATCCACCAAGTTGTGCAGCTTGGATGTTGTGCCTTGGTTGTTAACTTGGGTGTGCAGACTGGTGCTTTGTCCGCAGGGCGCGTGGACTGAAGCGGTGTCCGCTGATAGACGGACAAGGTGTTGCTGCAGAGTTCTGCTGATAGCGACATCCTGGCTAGGCCTTGGGAGACAAGGAGGATATAGGTTGCTATCCAGCCTTGTGATGCTATTGGCGGGCTGGCTATCCAGCATAGGTCGCGGTGAACTGGCTATGTATTTGCGGCTTGCGGATACACTTGGTTCTTGCTGTGAGATGGGGCGATTTTTCTATCGGGTAGGGCGGTGACTACACTCCTCACTGTGCCTATAAATAGGACCCCCTGTCACATCAAATAAAAGCGAATGAGCAGTAAATGAACTCATAGATAGTTGCTACGGACTTGATTTTGTATCCCCGCGGTTTGAAGATTGACCGGGTTGCGCTGTGCAGGTTGTGCGGATAGCGCTGGAAGGCCAGGACTTGGTTCTGACTGCGGTCAGGGACAGTACTGACTCTGCAGATAGCAACCAACTATTAGCAGCAGGTCGCGGGTTGCAGCTAGGCGGTCTCTCTTCTACAACTAGTTTCCCTGTTCAATAAGCTATCTGGTTCTAGCGGCATTTTCAGTTTTGAAGCAGCAGATTGTGCGGTCAGGCGGCTAGGCGACCTTGCGGTTAGGCAGCTTGCTGATCGGCGAGTAGAGTTCCTTCTTACATTGGAATAACGGGCAGTCCGCGCGGCTTGGTTTGCGGTCTGGCGACCTAGCGGTTTTGGCGGACTCCGTAGTGCATCAGTAGAGTCGGCGGCTAACTCCTTGAGTCCGCGCGGTCAGGTTTTTCTTGTAACTGTTTCTGCTTTCCCTTTGGTTTCTTTGGCAAATCATGTCTCGCCATGTATGTCTCGCCTTGTAAAGGTTATTTAGTACAAGGTTCTTGCTCTTCTGGTTTGCATCTCTTTTATTTGGGCTCAGAATTGGTTGAGTGTTCCTGTGTCTGATTTCCCGTTTTCTGCTATATCCAATTTTAACACTGTGTTCATGACTGCTACCACCGCGCCAAACTGAGCTTAACACAAATTAATCAATTCATGATTGGCATAGGGTCAACAAATGGTAACCACGGGTAAATTAAGGAGTCCTGAGAGACTAAGACTTCGTTTGACACGTTGATGGCAGTCCTAAACGTTGTGATTTTGAACCGTCGCTCGTGAAAGCCCAGCCTCACCTAAGGACTTATCCACTTTTATGTACAAAACTAGTTTTATTTTCTTGGTGGTGATTGTAACCGTTGACATGACAAACATTCTTTTCATGATGGTGATGTTTTTGTTCAAACTCATGAGAGCAAAAAAAGTTATTGTCTAACGGAAACTAAATCAAGTAATTAATTAAGCAATTACTAAAAGGTGAATGTGGTGCTCATAATTTCTCATGAATAATTAATTTCTTTTTTTAGAAAGAAGTTTGAGCTCTTTTTAGGATTTAAAGTTTATTTTTAGCCTTTAGGATTTTGAGTTTAGGTTTAGGACTATTGAAAATGTTGGAAGTGGAAATGGGTAGTCTTGGAGGTGCACAACGCACAGGCCGCAGAGGCCGCATAGGTAGCGCAGATAGGTGTTGGCGGACTGGCCTGTCCTTGGACTTTCTTTTTTTCGACGGTTTGTCTCAGCAGTGACCCTGAGAGCTAACCGCACGGTTAGATTTGGGCTAACCGCGCAGTATGGATTGGGAGACCGACAAATCATAGTTGGTGCAGTTAGACTTCTACCCGTGTGGCTGTCTGCATGGCTGCTTAAGTCCACCCGGACTGAAATCGTTATCCACATAATTGTGCGGATATGTTTAGTTAACCACGCGGTCTGGTGTGGTTGTCTGCATATGGATGAACTGGTGATGTTACCTGCCATGTTAGGGCAGTCATCCTATACTCCTGGGCGGTGAAGGTATTCGCCTGCCCTGGTATAAATGAGGGGTGCTAGCCTCATCATATCTATCTAGAACTGCAAGAAATGAAGCTCCGGTTAAAACTTGCAGTTAGAATTTTGTAACCGTGCAAAAAAGAGAGGTGATCAATTATTGTCGTGCTTTGTAGATTGCGCGACTAGCACATGGTTCAGATAGATAAGTCAGAGGAGGCAGTGCAGATAGTTGGTAGTAGTCAACAACGGTTAACAGCATATCACAGTTAGGCGACTAGGCGGTCTTCCTCGGTTGTTTAATAAGCTTGGTATTTTTTTTCAGTTCGTCTTTGGCGGACTGAACAACAGTTCCTTTCTAGTTCAATATGTTTGTTATAGATTTCTGCGGTCAGGCAACCTCGTGGTCAGGCGACTTAGATACGCAGACATGGTTATCTTCCTCAACATTCAATAAGCAGCGGTTTGCACGGCTTGGCAGTTAGCTTGGGCGGCTTGAGCTATTCGCGTGGCTTGTAGGTTAGCCATGCGCGACTTGGCGGATTCGGTGGTTATTGAGTTCAGTTCGCTGTTTTGTTCTTATCTATTTTTTGTTGTTTTCAGTGATGCATTGCAAAATCATATCTCGCAATATATGTCTCGCACTGTAAAGAAGATTATTAATTCCACTATGACTATTGTTCTTCTACTGCTTCTGGTTTATTTGGCTTGGTTTTGTTTAGTGTTACCGTGACCTTTTCTGGGTTCACAAAATTTTTACATGGTATTAGAGGGATATAGGAGTTAGCAGTGATTAACCACAGAGGTTTGCTAGTCCTTTGGATGTTTTTAGTGTACCAGAGTTACAATAATGGAAGTCGGTTATGTAAGAGGTCTTGGAATTGAGCTTCTCACGCAGACAAACTTTAAGAAGTGGAGGTCTTGTATGAAGAGTTATCTTCTGGGCGAGGACCTTTGAGAGGTCACTTGTGGAGACGACAAACAAGAAGTAGTTGTCGCTGGAGAAAATGCTAAGCCAGTGAGGGCTTGGAGGAGAACAAATATGAAGACAAAGTTCACTCTGAAGCGGACAATCTAACATGAGCCTTTGACAACATCATTAGATGTAAGTCGGCTGCTGAGATTTGGATTGCCTTGGATGACATGTTCAATAAGAAGAATATAGCTCGACTACAATTTCTGGAGAACAAGTTGGCAAAGGCAACTCAAGAAGAGCTGTCTATATCATCTTTTTCCTTTTAAAGATGAAGAACCTATGCGCTGAAATTTCAGCATTGGACCTGGATGAGCATATCTCATGTAACGGCCCAAAAAGTCGTAGGAGCGATGGGTGACGTTTTTGGCCAAAACAGGTTTTGGTAAGGGGGCACACGGCCTTGGACACGGGCGTGTCCCAGGGCGTGTCAAGCCCAGGTCGACGAGCTGGCCAAGTAGTCGACGAGAGTGGAGTCAACGATCGTTGAGCATTGAACACGGTCAGGGACACGGGCGTGTCCCAGGCCGTGCCCTGCTCGGGTTGGTTCTGTGTTCCTTCTGCACGGGCCGTGACTCGAGCACTGACACGGGGCGTGTCAATTGGACACGGCCGTGTTCGAGGCCGTGTCGATGGCCGTGTAGTTCTCGGGTTGGGAATGTTGGCCGATTGCACATGGGGGGAGTGACACGGGTCTCGACACGGGCGTGTCACATGTGACACGGGCGTGTCGGAGGCCGTGTCAAAAGCCGTGTGCTAGTTTTTGAGTCGGTCGAGACGACGAATGGGTGACACGGCCGGGCACACGGCCGTGTTGCAACCCATGTTCGGCCCAGATTTTATAATTTCAGGCCTAATCGTGGCCGTTCATTTCCTTGGCTTTGGATCCGACGGTGGGGGGCTGCTCCTGGGTGGTTTTAGCCGGGATAAGGGTTTCAAAACCCTCATTCTCTCTTTCCATTCTCTTTCTAAATCCTAGAGAGAAGGGAGAGCAAGGTGAGAGGTTGGAGACCAAGATCCGGCCGCCGGTGGAGCATCGGAGCTCCGAATCGCGATCCGAGTCCAGATCCGCGGAGGTGACGCCGTTGTAGTGCTTTCCAACCGCATAGTTTTTCATGGCGCCGCGGAAGAACGCAAGGGTAATGATTTCTCATCCTTGGGCATGTGAAGCCCTTTTTCCCTTTGCATAGGAAGCCCTCTCTCGCGAGTGAGCGAAGAGTTGGAGCGTTCCTTGGGGTAGATATGTAAAGTCCCCCTTGTATAGAGTCCGTATGCGAAAACGGACGTAGGCATTGTGTGTGAAGCCTATCCGGACAAGTAGAGCCGGATCGGTGATGTTGCATTGCATATGAACCGGGGAAGACTCCGGGTGTTTGAGCGTTTTTCGGGTTTTCTACGTGGTAGATTGCAATAGGGAGCCTTGGAGAGTAACTCCAAGGTGCACCCGGAAAACTGGGCAAAAGCGAGTTTTGCCAACACGATGGCCGGGGAGCCAACGTTAACATAACCAGGTTATGTGATTGTTGTGGCGGAAACGGGACTCGGTGAGTCTTGACCTGCGCATATGGCTTAAATTGCCGTTGTGATATGAGCACGGGTCAGGCGGAACCGTACCCGGTCTATGTCGTTCGGTGGGACCGTTGGCATGGATGAGAGTCTTCGGCGGTCTATGGCTTAAATTGTCGTGACCAAGGCCAAGAAGACAAAATGCTCATATGGTTGGCCATCCAAGGGGCGGTGGTGGAACGGGAACGTCTATGGCTTGAATTGACGTGATGTTGGCCGGTTTGCCGTGAATGTGCACTGTGTGCACGAGGTGTGTGGCCGTGCGAGCCTACGCCTGTGATGATGTGTGTTCACACTAATATATTGCCTATACTAATAAAGTGCAGGGAAAGAGCATCGCCTCCCCGATTTTGGGGGCGGGATCGTTATAATTTGGTCAGCATAGCTGACCGTCGCTTTTGTTTGCCACCGGGCGGTGGTTTGTGCTTGCAGGTGCTGCGGAGCCGAGCGGAAAATAGCGGGCTAAAGCCCATGTTGCGGTGCTGGCCCTCGAAGGCCTAACCCTTTTATGCTTTCCGTTTATTTCATGTATGGCCGGCCTACGAGCCAAAGTATGTAAGACATGTTTTGTTAAGCAAACATTGTAAGGCCATAAGGCCGGTACTTTTGTATTATTCATTCCTATTGTTATTTATGTAGTGGACATTCTTGCTTGGCAGGGTTCTTGTATTTGTGCAACTTAATAAATTGCCTTCCGCTAGAATGACTCTGTGTAGGACGTTGGTGATTGGTTGTATGGTTTCAACGCGTAACCAACCGGTCTGTCCATAGTATATGGCGTCGGGCCCCGGCCGGACCTACTGCTATATGCTATGCGACGGATAGGGGTGTTACAAATTGGTATCAGACTACTGGTTTCGGTCAAACTTAACTGAATTCGTGGGCAAATTCACTTTAAGGGGTGGTGAGCACATGTGTGCATCATCGTTATAACATGAAAAGAACCCATGAATGTCCACTTAGGAATGAAAATACACATGTTTGAGGAACCTGCGTGTTCCTATAATTGCTATTTGCAGTAATATTTGGTCGCTTATCGGTGTTTTGCACGATTATAGGTGACCAGAAGTGGTGCTGGGCCGTCAGAACGACCAGGTTCTGAGGCAAGCAGTGCGCCAGGTGAAGCGCCTGCAACACCTCCGTCTACCGAGACCATTAGATTGGTGGCAGAAGCTGTCTTTGCTATGATTAATGCGCAACCTGCAAGACAGGTGCAGCAGCCTGCTCCTGTGGAGGAGCAAGTGCCGCTCCAAGCGCCGAAGCCTAGAAGGGTTGAGCAGGTGGCGGTGGAGCCGGAGTTGCATCGGAGAGCAACTGAAAGACAGTTGAAGCATGTGATGGGCTTCCACCCACCGGTGTTCTCGGGAACGGGAACCCCGACCCAGGCTGAGGATTGGCTCTCAAGAGTCAATAGGGTGATGACAGCGACTGAAATGGAAGAGTGTCAGAAGACCACAATAGCGACGTTCCTTTTGGATGGGGACGCAAGGTTATGGCGGGAAGGCCTAGAGCTACACCAGTTGAGGGGAAGGCCGTTGGCCGAAGTTCCTATGGCGGATTTTTCGAGACTGTTCATGGCTCGATACCTCCCCTCAGGGCAGAGGATCGCATTGGAGAACGAGTTCCAAAAGTTGGTGCAAGGAGATAGCACTGTAGACGAGTACCTCCACGAGTTTACTCAGTTGGGGAGATATGCTAGCGCTACCTTTGCCGACGAGGAGCGAAAGACTAACCGCTTCTATGAAGGGTTAAGAGATGAGTTGAGGTTGCTACTGTCGGGGCCTATGGCGCAGGGTTTCCAGACCTTGGTCAACTCGGCCCGGTCCTTGGAGAAGGACATGAGAAATGTGCAAGCTAAAAAGGAATCCGGTGGTAAGAAATCGGAGTTCAAAGCGCCGACTACGTCGAAGTCGGGTTATCGAAAATTCTTCAAGAAGACTAGGACGTCAGGTCCAGCTCCTTCTGCAGGCGCCTCAGAGACAACTACCAATCGAACCCCGGGCGCTTGTTTCATGTGTGGAAAGACGGGGCACTTTGCCCGCGATTGCTGGAGCGGACGCTCAAAGTCCGAAAGGAAACAAGGAGCTACTTACGAAGAGAAGGGCAAGGCGGTGGAGTCAACCGCGTCCCACTATGCTCCTACTCAGCCTAGAGTCTAGAACTTGGGGCAGCAGGAGGCTATTAAACAAGTGGATGTGGTGACAGGTACGAGTTAATTTATAGCAAGTTAACTTCGATACTGTTGTTTATTTCTTGTTAGCCTAATATGGTTTGCTTAGGATTTGTTGTGATTAGCGATAGTACGGCACGGGCACTGTTCGATACGGGAGCTTCACACTCCTTCTTGTCCGAAAGTTTTATATCGCGCATCAGAGTCCCTTCTTCGATGGCGAAGGACAAGTTGGATATGCTGCTACCGAATGGGTGCTCGATGCGTGCGAACAGAGTGTGCGCCGTAAAGGTTCATATAGGGAGCCAAGAGTTCGACTTGCTAGCGTCATTGCTGCCGCTAGTAGAGTTCGACGTTATCTTTGGGATGGATTGGCTTTCGGAGCAGAAAGCTTGGATTGATTGCGACCGGAAGGAGGTCAAGCTGGGTGTTGGGCGGGTGACAACATTTGAGGGACTCAAGGGATCGAGCAAGACGCTGATGTCTGCTCTTCAGGTGGTAAAGGCAGTTCGTGCTGGTACAGAGCTGTTCTTCGCAATAGTGGGGGCTGTGGAGCCAAAGTCCACGTTGGATAGCATTCCCGTGGTTTGTGAATACCCCGATGTGTTCCCGGATAGTCTTCCCGGAGCCCCACCGCAGCGGGAGATTGATTTCACCATCGAGCTCGTACCGGGGGCCAAACCGGTGTCACGTGCTCCGTATAGGTTGGCGCCTAAGGAGATGTCAGAGTTGAAAGTTCAGCTAGAGGAGCTGATGGAGCAAGGTTATGTGCGTCCAAGCTCGTCACCTTGGAGCGCACCGGTCCTCTTCGTTAAGAAGAAGGACGGGAGTATGCGGTTGTGTATCGATTACAGAGAGTTGAACAAGCTGACGGAGAAGAACAGTACCCGATCCCGAGGATTGATGATCTCTTTGATCAGTTAGTCGGATCGTCGGTATATTCTAAGTTGGACTTGAAGTCGGGGTACTATCAGTTGAGGATCTGGGAGTATGATATCCCGAAGACAGCATTCAGCACGAGGTATGGGCATTTCGAGTTCACGGTCATGCCGTTTGGGCTGACGAATGCACCTTCAGTGTTTATGGACTTGATGAACAGGACGTTCCGAGATTTCCTGGACCGATTTGTGATCGCCTTTATTTACGATATATTGGTGTACTCGCAGTGCGAAGAAGATCACTTCAAGCACTTGCATCTGGTGTTGGAGACTTTGAGGAGGAATGAGCTGTATGAGAAATTCTCCAAGTGCGAGTTCTGGCTACCCTCAGTAGCGTTCCTTGGTCACATTGTTAGTGGGGAAGGTATAGCGGTGGATCCGGCGAAGATCGTTGCGATACGGGAGTGGCCTGCATTGTCTTCTGTCGCGGAAGTCCGTAGTTTTCTCGGGCTTGCCGGATATTACAGGCGCTTCGTAGAGAACTTCTCGCGGATAACACTACCTCTCACGAAGTTGACAAGAAAAGATCAGAGATTCTTGTGGACGCAGGAGTGCGTGCAAGCTTTTGAGGAGCTGAAGAGACGGTTGACCACGGCGCCAGTGCTTAGTTCGCCGAGTGGGACCGAGGGCTTCGAGGTGTATAGTGACGCCCCGGGTAGTGGTTTAGGCTGCGTGTTGTTGCAGCATGGGAGCGTCATAGCTTATGGATCGCGTCAGCTAAAGGTGCATGAAAGGAACTATCCGATCCACGACTTGGAGTTGGCGGCCGTGATATTTGCACTTAAGTTGTGGAGGCACTACCTATACGGCGTAAGGGTCGATATATATACCGATCACAAGAGCCTGAAGTACCTGTTGGATCAGAAGGATCTTAACATGAGGCAGAGGAGGTGGATGGAGTTCCTGGGGGACTACACCTTCAAGATTCATTATGTACCCGGGAAGGGCAATGCGGTTGCTGATGCGTTGAGTCGCAGGGCTCCCGCCCAAGCCAACTGGTTGTCGGTGCATGATGAGCGACTGATACGGGAGTTGGAGGAGCTTGAGATCTGTTGCGTTGACAAGAAGACGAGCGCCAAAGCAATGTTGAACTGGACAGAGGTCCAGTATGACCTGGCTGATCGTGTTCGGCAGGCATTGGAGTTAGATGACTCCATGAAGGAGCTTATGGAGGCAGCGTTGGATGGGTCAAATTCCCAATTTTCAATGGAAGATGGGTTATTAAGGAAGGATCATCGGTTGTGCGTCCCAAGCGGGAGTAACCTACGGGCGGAGTTGATGTACGAGGCTCATCATACCAAGTACTCGATCCACCCCGGGAGCACAAAGATGTACCGTGACCTCAAGAAGATGTTTTGGTGGTCGGGGCTTAAGAAAGACGTAGCGTTGTTTGTGGCTAAGTGCCAAACGTGCGCCTTGGTGAAGGCGGAGTGCCAAAAGCCGGGAGGATTTCTGAAGTCTTTGCCTATACCAGAGTGGAAGTTCGACGACATATTTATGGACTTTGTGCATGGGTTGCCAAGGTCGCAGAAGGGGAACGACGCCATCTGGGTGATCGTAGATCGGTTAACTAAAGTGTCGCATTTCATTTCGCACAGGAAGGATGACTCGGTGGAGAAGTTGACGAAGCTATATGTGGACAATATAGTTAGACTGCATGGTGTGCCTCGCAGCATTGTGAGTGATCGTGATGGGCGTTTCACGTCCAATGATTGGAGGTTGGTGCATCAGATGCTGGGGACAAAGTTGAAGTTCAGCACAGCCTTCCATCCGTAGACGGATGGGAAGACGAAGAGAGTCAATAGAACGATGGAGGACATGCTCCGCATGTGTGTTCTAGACTTCAGGAAGCATTGGGAGGACCACCTGTATTTGGTGGAGTTCGCGTACAACAATAGCTACCAGGCGAGTATCCAAATGGCGCCCTTTGAGGCCCTATATGGTAGAAAATGTCGCACGCCGTTGTCTTGGTTAGAAACGGGTGAGGCAAGGTTGTACAAGAAGCAGGAGGTGGAGAGTGCTACCTCGTTGGTGCGGATCATTCAGGAGCGCTTGTTGATCGCTCAGGACAGGCAGGCGAAGTATTACAATGCCAAGCACCGGAACGTTGAGTTCGCGGTAGGCGATTGGGTATACTTGAAAGTAAAGCCGTTCAAGGGGGTTTCGCGGGTGAGACGCTTGAAGAAGCTGAGCCCAAGGTACCTTGGACCTTTTGAGGTTCTGGAGTGAGTCAGCGAAGCTGCATACCGTTTGAAGCTATCAGTGGAGTTGAGTGGGCTACACGATGTGTTCCACATCTCTGTGTTGCGGAAGGCGGTGCAAGAGCCTTCGCTAGTGATCGCAGTAGATCAAGTACCGGTGGAAGAAGGGTTGACGACTAGGGTCAAGCCCGTTCGTATCGAAGACGCTGAGGTCAAGAGACTCCGTAACAAGGAGATCCGGATGGTTAAGGTCCGGTGGGATAATTGCGGTCGGGAGGAGCTCTCTTGGGAAAGGGAGCAAACTATGCTGGAGGAGTACCCGGAGTTATTCCGCTCAGGTACCATTTATAGTTTTAAGTTCCTTTTGTTCCTTTATTAATTTCGTGAGCGAAATTCTTTAAGGGGGAAAGAGTTGTAACGCCCCAAAAAGTCGTAGGAGCGATGGGTGACGTTTTTGGCCAAAACAGGTTTGGTAAGGGGGCACACGGCCTGGGACACGGGCGTGTCCCAGGGCGTGTCGAGCCCAAGTCGACGAGCTGGCCAAGTAGTCGACGAGAGTGGAGTCGACGATCGTTGAGCATTGAACACGGCCAGGGACACAGGCGTGTCCCAGGCCGTGTCCTGCTCGGGTTGGTTCTGTGTTCCTTCTACATGGGTCGTGACTCGAGCACCGACATGGGGCGTGTCAATTGGACACGACCGTGTTCGAGGCCGTGTCGATGGCCGTGTAGTTCTCGGGTTGGGAATGTTGGCCGATTGCACACGGGGGGAGTGACACGGGTCTCGACACGGGCGTGTCACATGTGACACGGGCGTGTCGGAGGCCGTGTCAAAAGCCGTGTGCTGGTTTTCGAGTCGGTCGAGACGGCGAATGGGTGACACGGCCGGGTACACGGCCGTGTTGCAACCCATGTTCGGCCCAGATTTTATAATTTCAGGCCTAATCGTGGCCATTCATTTCCTTGTCTTTGGATCCGACGGTGGGGGGCTGCTCCTGGGTGGTTTTAGTCGGGATAAGGGTTTCAAAACCCTCATTCTCTCTTTCCATTCTCTTTCTAAATCCTAGAGAGAAGAGAGAGCAAGGTGAGAGGTTGGAGACCAAGATCCGGCCGCCGGTGGAGCGTCGGAGCTCTGAATCGCGATCCGAGTCCAGATCCGCGGAGGTGACGCCGTTGCGGTGCTTTCCAACCGCATAGTTTTTCATGGCGCCGCGGAAGAACGCAAGGGTAACGATTTCTCATCCTTGGGCATGTGAAGCCCTTTTTCCCTTTGCACAGGAAGCCCTCTCTCGCGAGTGAGCGAAGAGTTGGAGCGTTCCTTGGGGTAGATATGTAAAGTCCCCCTTGTATAGAGTCCGTATGCGAAAACGGACGTAGGCATTGTGTGTGAAGCCTTTCCGGACAAGTAGAGCCGAATCGGTGATGTTGCATTGCATATGAACCGGGGAAGACTCCGGGTGTTTGGGCGTTTTTCGGGTTTTCTACGTGGTAGATTGCAACAGGGAGCCTTGGAGAGTAACTCCAAGGTGCACCCGGAAAACTGGGCAAAAGCGAGTTTTGCCAACATGATGGCCGGGGAGCCAACGTGAACATAACCGGGTTATGTGATTGTTGTGGCGGAAACGGGACTCGGTGAGTCTTGACCTGCACATATGGCTTAAATTGCCGTTGCGATATGAGCACGGGTCAGGCGGAACCATACCCGGTCTATGTCGTTCGGTGGGACCGTTGGCATGGATGAGAGTCTTCGGCGGTCTATGGCTTAAATTGTCGTGACCAAGGCCAAGAAGACAAAATGCTCATATGGTTGGCCGTCCAAGGGGCGGTGGTGGAACGGGAACGTCTATGGCTTGAATTGATGTGTCGTTGGCCGGTTCGCCGTGAATGTGCCCTGTGTGCACGAGGTGTGTGACCGTGCGAGCCTACGCCTGTGATGATGTGTGTTCATACTAATATATTGCCTATACTAATAAAGTGCATGGAAAGAGCATCGCCACCCCGATTTTGGGGGCGGGATCGTTATAATTTGGTCAGTATAGATGACCGTTGCTTTTGTTTGCCACCGGGCGGTGGTTTGTGCTTGCAGGTGCTGCAGAGCCGAGCGGAAAATAGCGGGCTAAAGCCCATGTTGCGGTGCTGGCCCTCGAAGGCCTAACCCTTTTATGCTTTCCGTTTATTTCATGTATGGCCGGCCTGCGAGCCGAAGTATGTAAGACATGTTTTGTTAAGCAAACATTGTAAGGCCATGAGGCCGGTACTTTTGTATTATTCATTCCTATTGTTATTTATGTAGTGGACATTCTTGCTTGGCAGGGTTCTTGTATTTGTGCAACCTAATAAATTGCTTCCGCTAGAATGACTCTGTGTAGGACGTTGGTGATTGGTTGTATGGTTTCAACGCATAACCAACCGGTCTGTCCGTAGTATATGGCGTCGGGCCCCGGCCGGACCTACTGCTATATGCTATGCGACGGATAGGGGTGTTACATCTCAGAGGAAAAGCAGAAGATGCATATTATCCGAAGATTACAGAAGGAATATGTGCCCTTTGTTACGTCTGTGCAGGGCTGGGCCAATCAACCATCATTGCTGGAGCTAGAAAATCTGTTTGCTTTACATGATAGCTTGGCAAGTCAGATGGCTAGATGCACTATCTTAGAAGGAGATAATGAGGTTCTTTATTCTAAAATAAGAAGATGAGATGAGATAAGAATAAAAATACACATGTATAAGATGGTCCGTCTACTTCATCACAGCAGGAAAGAAGCAAGGCTCTGAAGCGAGATGGAGGGAAGAAGAAAGGACCAAAAAATGCTACAGGTGCAATAAGCTTGGTCATATCAGAAAGGACTGCAGAGTTAATCTTCACTCGAGGCACACTGCAGGAAAAGTAGAAGATGAATCCAGGGATGATGAAGGTGGATGGGGAAATGCATTCATGGCAGATATATCTACAACAACTATTCTTGTGAGGGCCTCTATCAACTTTAAGGATGATTGGATCGTTGACTTGGGGTGTGGACATCATCTCACTGGGTATGGGTCAAAGTTCTCTTCTTTGCTGGCATACTCAGGTAATGATGTTATTATTATAGCCAATGATATTATGCATACATTCGAGAAGGAGGGTATGATTTCTTAGGCAGTGGTAAGGGCCACTCACTCCACGGAGTGTTTATCATGTGCGTGGAATGATGAAAACCTCTTCTCCATGACCAATCTTGTAGACGTTGGGTATCATATTCTGTTTGGTTTGACAGAAGTTAAATTTCTCCGGAATGTGTTAGACATGAAGGCTGATGTAATTCATGTTGGGAGACGGGTTAAGGACTTGTTCATGCTATCGACAAGTTCCTACATTGAGAAGATGATGACCAATGATAGTACAATTATATGGCATGAAAGACTGGAGCATGTTGGGATGGATAAGTCAAAGGCTATGACGTCAAGAGACCTAGTGAAAGACTTGCGTAGTCTTTCGTCCTTGGGTGACGGTCATGTATGTGCAAGGTGTCAGTATGGAAAGGCTCATCACCTTCCATTTAACAAGTCACTTACCAGGTGAAAAGCGTCATTGGAGTGTATCCACGATGACCTAATGAGACCGACCATCAACCCCAGTCTTGGAGGAAGTCGATATATGCTTGTTTTGGTTGATGAATTCACTAGATATACTTGGGTATACTTCGCGAAGGAGAAGTCAAAAAAGTTCCAAAAGGTTTTTGAGTTCAAGGAGCTCGTAGAAGGCCGACATGGTCTGCGAATAAAGAAGTTGAGAAAAATTAATGGAGGTGAGATCAATTCAAATGAGTTCTTCAAATTTTACAGAAAGCACGAAATCTAAAGGGAGCTTTCTTATGCACACACTCCACATCAAAAGGAAGTTGCAAAGCAGAAGATTCGTCATCTGTCGGAGACCTGCAAGCGTTGGCTTCATGCCAAAGGCATTCCCAGGACCTTCTAGGCGGAGGGAATGGCCTGGGCGCATATGTCATCAACTGAATGCCCCTGAGTACCAACAACATGATGTATCCACATGAGCTTATGTTTAAGAGGAAACCCAGTATGGAACATCTTCGGGTCTTCGGATCAACCTTCTATGTGCATATTCTAGATGCTCTTAGGATGAAGTTGGTTGCAAAAGCAAGGATGCTAGTGTTCGTCGGGTATGATGAGAGAAAGAAGGGCTGAAAGCGCATATACATGGAAGTTTGTGGTCTCCGAGGATATAGTATTTGACGAATTGATGTCATACCAGGGTAGTTCATTTGTAGAACTACATGAGAACAGAGTGGACGAAATGCAGAATGAAGCTGCTCGTGATCTTCTAGTGGAGCTTCCTGTGTCTCAAGGTGCTCCAGCTATATCTAGCTTAGGGGCATGTGCTTTTGGTTCAAAAATTGGGGGAGTGATGTGTGCCATGAAGAAAAGCTGATGCAGAATAAGCAACTAGTGTGGTGGATCAGGGTCAGGCCTTGCAGAGGCCTAAGAGGACCATTATTCCACCAACTCGGTATAGGGAATGGAACATGGTGAGTTTTGTCTCATGTTTCTTCACAAGTCCCTTGGATGAGCGGGATCCATCATGCTTTGAGAACACCACTGAGATTAAGGAGTGGGAAGATTCCATGGATGAGGTGATGGACGCCCACAGGAAGAACAAGACTTGGGATCTTGTGCCGAAGGTTGATTACATCACTTCTGTGATCTGCAAGTGGGTGTACAAGATAAAGAATAAAACTGGCGACAGTATCGAGCGGTACAAGGCTTGCCTTGTAGCTCAAGGGTTCTCGTAGCAGTACAACGAAGATTATGAGGAGATGTTTAGTTTAGTGGCAAAGATGACTTCAGTTAAGGTGGTGTTTGCTTTGGCGGCTTGCCAAGGGGGGAAGATTTGGTAACTCGATGTAAAGAATGCTTTTTTATGGGGAGATTGACATGGACATCTTCAGGTTTCAACCACTTGGTTATGTTTCTGAAAAACATCAATGACACGTCTGTAAGATCAAGAAGGCCTTTTATGGCTTGAAGCAAACACCTCGGGCATGGTACGAGAAGATCGCAAAATACCTCCAGTTCTGCGGATATTTTGCTTCGATATCTGATTCAAGCCTGTTTGTTAAGAATAAGGGGGAGCTTCAAGTCTTGGTAGTGATGTATGTTGATAATATGATTGTCATTAGGAACTCGGAAGAGGAGGTAGACAGGCTCAAGGCAAAGCTAGCTATCATTTTCGAGTTGAAGAATCTTAGGGAGCTCCACCATTTCCTAGGTCTCGAGGTGGAGAGGAAAAAGGGCGGTGTTCTTGTTTCCCAAAAAGGATATGCAGAGCGGACAGTTAAATGGTTCAGCATGCGGGAGGGGAAGAGCAACTCTACTCCACTATAAGTCTATATAAAACTTCGACATGATGAGGGAAGGATTCTTCCATATCCCTTGGTGTTCCGGGCTTTGGTTGGGAGTTTTATATACTTGACGATTACAAGGCCGGATATCTCTTATATTGTGGACTGAGTAAGTTGGTATATGTAGGACCGCAAAAGCCTCATCTGGTAGAGACAAAGAGCTTTTTGAAGTACGTGAAATCCACCTCAGATATGAGTCTCTTTTATAAGAGGGACATATGCTTCAACATACACAGTTACACATATGAAGATTATGAGGGAGATACCGACGATCGGAAGTCGACATTTAGTTACGTTTTCTTGTGCGGATCGACAACTATCTTGTGGTGCAACAACAAGCAAGATTCAGTTTCTGTCTTTACTATAGAAGCGGAATACAATGCTTCGGTCTTGGCAACTCAGGCAGCTATCTAGCTGAGGAGGTTAGTGGAGGACAAATATGAGGAGGTGCGAGGTCATACGATGATATATGGTGACAGTGAGAGTGTTATTAAGCTATCTAATAATCCAGTTTTGTCAAGGCAAAGCTAGCTATCATATTCGAGATGAAGGATCTTAGGGAGCTCCACCATTTCCTAGGTATCGAGGTGGAGAGGAAAACGAGCGGTGTTCTTGTTCCCAAAAAGGATATGCAGAGCGGATAGTTAAACGGTTCGACATGCGGGAGGGGAAGAGCAGCTCTACTCTACTGTAAGTCATTATAAAACTTCAGCATGATGAGGGAAGGATTCTTCCAGATCCCTCGGTGTTCCGGGCTTTGGTTGGAAGTTTTATATACTTGATGATTACAAGGCCGGATATCGCTTATACCGCAGACTGAGTAAGTTGGTATATGTAGGAGCCGCAAAAGCCTCATCTGGTAGCGACAAAGAGAATTTTGAAGTACGTGAAGTCTACCTCAGATATGAGTCTCTTTTATAAGAGAGACATATTCTTCAACCTACACAGTTACACAGATGCTGATTATGAGGGAGTTACCGACGATCAGAAGTCGACATCTAGTTATGTTTTCTTGTGCGGATCGATAATTATCTTGTGGTCCAACAAGAAGCAAGATTCAGTTTTTGTCTTCACTATAGAAGCGGAATACAAAGCTTCGGTCTTGGCAACTCAGGCAGCTATCTAGATTAGGAGGTTAGTGGAGGACAACTATGAGGAGGTGCGAGGTCATATCTGAAAGTCCACCTAGTGTCAACTATCTTCACCTATGGGGGGGGGGGGGATTAGGTGACTCTGCAGCGTAATTGCGGAATTAAAGATTTACCTGCATAAGAAAACAAAACAACCAAGCACACAAGGAACACAGACAATATATAGTGGTTCCCCGATTTGGGTACGTCCACTTTCCCCCTTCGACCTATCTCCCAACACGGGACGACTCAGTCACTTCTCCAACAGGATTGAAATCCAATCCTTGCACTCACGGAAGGAACCCTTCCACACGTAGGAGTCAACACTCCCACAATCCGGGTTGCACCCAACCCTTACAACTAGGGACCAAACGGTCTGTTACAAGGAATTTAAAATCTAGCTTGTAAGAGATACAAACAACGTTTGGAGAGAAGGTGACTCTCTTCGTTTGACGACGTGCTCTTGAAGTCAATGAAGAGTGCACAGCCCTAGATCTCACTTGGAGTGAATCTTTCCCGAAAACTGCGGCGGCTTGAGGCGGCGGCAAGGTTCTCGAAATCAGCAGTGGCGATGGAGAGCAGCAGTAGTGCCAACTTGATTCAAACTTCGTAGCAAAGGAAGCAAGATCTTCCAATGGTCACACAAGGATCGATCGTCTCGATCGATTCGGAAGGGGAAAGATTTTCCCGATCAACGAATCAAGAGACAAGGGATCTCTCGTTAGACGCGTGAGACGCTATGCTAGCCTAAGCTTCTGTCACCGGGAGATCTGGAAGAATCCACGATCAGCGGCGGCGACAACCTTCACGAGCGGCGACGGCGGCGGACGACAATTTGCAATCGGCTAGGTCAAGACGGCGGCCGTGCCTTTTTGAAATCCCGTATTTTCTTGCTTTACTGTTCATTCATACGAAGTTTATATACATTAGGTCAAGTATATGACCATTGTGGGTCCCACCAATAAGAAGGCTTGAGCCCGGTTCAAAATAGTTCAGATAGTTTGAACCGGTTCAAGGAACGACAGAAAACTGCCTAAGTCAAATTCGGCGAGAATCGTAGGTGATTCTCGCCGAATCGGCGAGAATCACTTATGATTCTCGCCGACTTCTACTTAGCCGAAATCTGTCAGCACAGATACAAAAGCCGGGGAGAATCGGTGGGAGTCACTTTTGATTCTCACCGAATCGTCGAGAATGCAAGGTCATTCTCGACGAATCGGCGAGAATCATAAGTAATTCTCGACGATTCTGCCTTAGAAAATTTTCCTGTCTGTGACGAAGCTGCCGGCTTCCACCGGCGAGAATTAGCTAGTGATTCTCGACGACTCGGCGAGAATCACTAGTGATTCTCGCCGAATCGGCGAGAATCACTTAGTGATTCTCGTCGATTTGTACTTAGGCTGTTTCTCCTTTTTCTCCCCTTGAGCTGGTCTTTGGCCCATCCTTGCTCCTTGTCTGCTCTTGCTTTATCATAGCCCTGTACCTGAAATTAAGTACACCCCAATAGAGAGAGTACACGTAGGCCAACACACTGATCTGCTCAACGAGGGATTACGTTGCACAGACCCGTGTATATTGACCCACTGCACCCTGACATTGGTGTGTACTTAGCATGGAATATCTGCAAGTACAACTAGAGAATAATTCATCAAATACATTGTGGATTCATCTTAGCTTGACATGTGGCTTCCTCAAATCCAGGTAATTGTGGATACAGTACCCAACAATCTCCCCCTATTTGACGAAGCCAAAATCCTACTAGCTAAGATGAATACCACCACTCACAGAATAGTTAAAACTTTAAGACAATAAGAACAGACAAAACAATACTTGAGTCACAACATGTCATCACATATATATATTTATATAAAACCACAATACTTGTTCGTAAGACAATATAAAAACATAGAAGTGCAGTGAGGAACAAAAAGGTCCTAGGTCTATTTTTCCTTAGCTAAATCATCCTTGAGCTTCTGAGCCAGGAATTTCTTGCTCTGTCTTTCGAAATATTCCTTTGGTTTAGGATGATATCTGGGAGGAGGAACTTTATCTGTCACTGTATTATTTCTGAAAAATAAGTTGCGTTTGGCTTCAAATTCTTTGTGCCTCTCCCATTCGTATTGACTGTATACCTCACTTCGTTTTATGTGCCCCTTCTGCTGTAACAAGAATGTGTCCAAGATGATACTTTTTGACACAGGACTCCATTTTTCATTTCTCACATCCTCCTCCGTCAATCGGATCTTCTTTTCAGCTGGAGTTTCCCTTGAGGTTCCCTCTTGGATTTTCCTTTTTCCTTTGGCTTTAGCTAAGGCATCTTGATCAAACCAAGTTCTGCGTTCCGCCCTTTCAGCAGCTTTCTTCATCTCAGCCTCGCTTAACAGAACAGCCTCTGCACTTGCCCCTTCGTCATCCACAGTATTGTGCTCAGTGGTTTCATGTACAGGATTAACCTCAGGTATATTTTTGCCTAAAGCTTGGTTAAGCAACCACTGGCAACTGTCATATACAAAAACATTTGACTGATCGAAGTTTTCAACGATGATGTGCTGAAGCCCTTCCATCTTAGTAGTATATTCCTGCTCCCCCTTTTTGGCTTCAAGTGCTATGGAGTTTGCATAGGAATGCAGGGACTCATCTATATGCTTCAGGGATTTGGAGAATTCAGTCAGCAGGGCTTGTTGATTTTGATTGAGGAGCACCATGTTAGCATCAAATTTCTGTATGCTATTTGCCACAACATGTGCATTACTATTGACCACTCCCAGGTCATCAGTATTCTTTATGAGTCCTTGCATGAGAAGAGTTACTGCTGTGCCTGCCGCTGTATACTTATCATCAAATGTCTTCTCCATCACATCTAACTTATGGTTGATCTGCACAATGTTCTTGAGCATGAGGTCCTCAGATTCTTGTAGTCTCTTTAGCACCGATTTGTGGGACTTCTTAAACGATCTCTTGACCTCATCTAGAATCCCTTGGACAATATTTACAGTGTGATTTGCTAAGTTATCTTGAAGTGGAGGAGCTGCAGGCATACCTTGGTTAGGCTCCCCCTCAGAAGCACTGGGAGAGCTGGATAGTAGGATGGACTCCACAGGGGGAACAAAGGATTGCTCCCCCTCCATTCTTGCATCTAATTGCTTAGGAGCTTGTTCCTCAGACGGAACCTCAGCATCCTCCTGAGAATCTACTGCTCTCTCGTTCTCAGGTACTTCTTCCTCTATCTCTGTCTCCAAATGATCACCATTATCATCTGAGATGTGCACATCTTTTTCTACTTCTGCCTCTTCCTCCTCATCACCCACCTCATCTCCCAGATCAGCATCGATATGAGTTGCCTCATCGGTTTCAGCCTCCTCATCATCTGCCACTTCTTCTTCTTCTTCCTCTTCCTCCTCATGGTCTTCTTGCACGGCCTCCACAGCATCTTTTGCTATCTGAGAAATATCAGATATGGTGTTCGCAGAAGAGAGTACAGGCTCCCCCTCAGTTCCTGTGATCAATGCATCATGAACTTCACTGGGGGCTGCCAAGAAATCTGCTGAAGTTCTGTTGTCCTCGGCAGGAGATTCTTCTTGTTCAACTACCACTGCAGCTTGCCCTATGATTCGCTCCCATCTGTCAAAGACGCTGGAGTCCATTTTCTTCAAATAATGCAAGGGAACTCCTTTGCTCATGTCGAACTTATCTCCGTACAACTGATTGAGAAACAGACTGATGATTCGTCCAAAGCTTGGAGATCTAAGGGTGTCCTTGATCTTCTCGAACAGCATGGCCCCCCAGTTGAATCTCTTTCGGCAGACAATCACCACAAGAATTTTGAACATGTCGGCTGAAATGTGGTCGTGTGAGCCTGGTTTGCATATCAGTACCTTCCCAATGATGTCAGACAAAAGTTTCCCCTCCTCATTCATCTCTTTTCTCTTTATAGATCTGGTGCCCCTAGCTAGCCCACAGAAGGATAGAGTCCTTGCTCTATCCTCTTCCTCTAGGTACTCTTCGTCTTCCACACTTGATAACCGCAGGCACTGAGTCAGTTTCCTGGCGGATACCTTGATTTTCTTCCCGCTCACTTTGCTCTTGATGGAGGTGTCATCATGATAGAGCTTCGCAGTTGCAAAGAACTCCAAAACTTCTTTGTCCAAGATTTTGCATGGGTGCTCCAGTACGAACTTCAGTCCCGCTTCTTCAATCATGATGATTATATTTCGGAATTCGTCAGAGGCTTGGGAGAACCCGGTTGTCATAAGCTCACATCCAGTGACTAATCCAGCAGTAGTTCTAGGGGCCATAGCAAACTGGGAAGAAGGGGAATGTCAAATTTCAAGTTCTAAGAATCTTCGAAACTAGGAGGTAGAGAGTAGAATATACCCTAAGCTTTTAGGCACGGTTAGGGATAGGAGAGGCATTACCTTAGGAGGAGACGCAGTATAGTTTCCGGCACCACGTTGCGTAAGGTGCGGCAAGCCGATTCGAGGCCTAGCGAGGACGTGACTCCGGCTGCAAGAGGTCTTCCGGAGGGTTGTTAGGTCACGGTGTAGCCGAAGTCGAAGAAGCTAGTAGCGGAAGAGCTTCAGGACACGAAGAGTCGGAAACCAGGTCGGCGACGAATCAGCAAGAAACTTGGAATCGGAAGGTGCTGGGACACTGCTACCACTTGAAAGTCCTCGGGAGAGCTTTGAAACCAAGTCGGCGGGATGACAGGAAGTCGAAGGGATGCTGGGAAGTCGAAGGGTCGGCGGGATTTATTGGGTCGGCGAGATTCGCTGGGTAGGCGGGAACTGAGCTATAACCGGGTTTAAAAGCTTCGGTTCGATGAGAATTGCCGGAATTTCAATTTTATTTGTCCGGGGTTGTCAAGGATACCACTTGAAGCGATCACTTAAGCCATGTGTGGTGTGACTTACCACACCGCTTAGATTCCTAACTCACTAACATTGGCTAGCAGGATTCATAAGTTATGTCGAGATTGATAAATGCAATATTCATGATGCTAGTTGTCATTCTCAGTGTCTCCTAATATCGTGTCAGCTTTAATTTTCAGCTTGTAATGTATAACTTCTCGCATTTATCAGAGAATTTACTGACAAATCATTAATAACGTATCTAAGGCTTATTTTTATAGTGTTGATCTGTCCTTAGGAGAACACACATAGATGTATATAGGTATTTAGATAAATATACATATATATATATATATATATATATATATATATATATATATATATATATATATATATATATATATATATATATATATATGAAAATGTCGACATAGTATGACTCAAATATTTAGGCTGATCAATGATACCTGGAATTGTAGGATTCATCATTCAGCCCTTCTGATTAGAACATACCAGGTGTTCAATTTGAGTATCTCATTGTTGATAGTGCTTCTTTCATTCCAGATACTTGTTCCAGACCAATCCAGGAACATCTTCTGTCTAGCTCCCATCATGACACGGAAGTCTAGACTACCCTGCACCAAAGAATATTATCTTACCTTAGGAGCCCAATATGTATTGGGTCCTAGGTTCCTGTCAGCATGATAATTTGACTGCCTTCCCTCAGGAATCCTGGTGGGAAGACTAACATTGCCTCGAGGATGTGAAAGTCCCCTTGCCATTGATACAGAATAGTTGTGCCAACAATCTATGGCAAAATGACCCACTTTCCCACAACACCAACACTCATGAATGTTGTATCGCCGCTTGTGACCTGAACCGATGACAGAGATAGTCATAGTTTTGGGTCTAAACGGAATAGAGCCAGATATGCTCGCAGAATTGTCTCTTCCACCGTGACTATTGGAAGGGTGGAAAGAATGCATATGGCAGGCGACATGAGGCCTGGGAGGTGGTGCCTTCTTTTCAGTTAGCCCCCTTCCCAGGATCTCATGAGTCCTAACAACATGATTTCTATCCCCCCTTTCCAGAGTCCTAGGGAGGTGAGAGGCGCATTGTGAGCTGATGGTGGCAGATTCATGACGAGTAGGTGTTGTGGCCGAGAATACAAAGGGCTTGGTGGAAGCCGGAGGTATTCTCTTCTGGGTGGCCATGACAGCCCTTGCATTCTGAGTGCTCCCACAAGAGGACTGATCATTCTTGCAGTGACCATGGTTATTCCTATGGTCATACCTGAAGGCATGGTGAGTGTCCTTCCTACTCGGGGTGGGGGGTCTGAACACCGTTTCCCCATTTCTCCATGACTTAATGATTTGGGAGATCCACCCATTTTCTGCCTTCCTCTTGATAGCATCAATCTTGGAAAAATTGGAAACTATCCTCTTCTCGGTCTCTAGACGATTTTCTAGATCCGAGATCTGAGAGTCCTTTACCTTGATGGATTCCAATTGGAGATTCATCAAAATCTTCAGCTGAGCAATCTCCTTAGCTTGTTCCTCAACAAGTAAGTTGCTCGTCTGAAGGGCACTCTCAAGGGAATCACGATTATCGATCGGTTGAGTGAAGCTATGTGTATCCCATGCATCATTGGAAGGACTACTCTCAAAACCATTCCTGTCTTCAGGAACTTCAAGAGAAGAGGGGCATGAGGAAGAAGTTACCTGCGTCAGACTTTGTTGTTCAAGGTTACCATCCAGATTGGCAGAAACTGTTGTGTTAGCTTCATCAGAACTGCTTTCCTCAGCTTCTTCTTCAGTTTCTGACAAGGACACAGGAGCCCTGATATTGGCATATTGATCATGCCCTTCATCTTCAGAAATAAGGACTCCTACATAGGCTTCATCCTCTTGCTGACAACCGGTACCAGCTTTCTCTGATCCCTCCATGAGGTCTGAGATGGTTTGCCACATGGACTTGGCTGTCCTACACTTGTCCACTCTTGAACGAGATACACCAGACCAGACGTCAGTGATGATCTGACGTATTAACTTATCCAAGTTGTACAGTGAAAGCTCGGTCTCAAACATCTCTTCGGGACTCTTGGGGATAAGGATATCCTCTCCAGACTCAGAAGCCTTCATGGGAATGAAGGGACCCTCTTCCAAGATGATTGACACCCGAGGGTCGATGGCCTCCAGATGAAACATAACTCTCATCTTCCAGATAGGATAATACTCCTTTGTACATGAGGGGAGTCTTAGAGGATGGACATCATAGTCCAACTCCATGCGTGAGTTTAATCTTCTAGTTGACACTAGATGCAGGAGCTTACTCGAGGTGTTAACCCCTTTGATGAGCAACCTCCCTCTAATACCACTTGAAAGTCCACCTAGTGTCAACTATCTTCACCTATGGGGGGGGATTAGGTGACTCTGCAGCGTAATTGCGGAATTAAAGATTTACCTGCATAAGAAAACAAAACAACCAAGCACACAAGGAACACATACAATATATAGTGGTTCCCCGATTTGGGTACGTCCACTTTCCCCCTTCGACCTATCTCCCAACACGGGACGACTCGGTCACTTCTCCAACAGGATTGAAATCCAATCCTTGCACTCACGGAAGGAACCCTTCCACACGTAGGAGTCAACACTCCCACAATCCGGGTTGCACCCAACCCTTACAACTAGGGACCAAACGGTCCGTTACAAGGAATTTAAAATCTAGCTTGTAAGAGATACAAACAACGTTTGGAGAGAAGGTGACTCTCTTCGTTTGACGACGTGCTCTTGAAGTCAATGAAGAGTGCACAGCCCTAGATCTCACTTGGAGTGAATCTTTCCCGAAAACTGCGGCGGCTTGAGGCGGCGGCAAGGTTCTCGAAATCAGCAGCGGCGATGGAGAGCAGCAGCAGTGCCAACTTGATTCAAACTTCGTAGCAAAGGAAGCAAGATCTTCCAACGGTCACACAAGGATCGATCGTCTCGATCGATTCGGAAGGGGAAAGATTTTCCCGATCAACGAATCAAGAGACAAGGGATCTCTCGTTAGACGCGTGAGACGCTATGCTAGCCTAAGCTTCTGTCACCGGGAGATCTGGAAGAATCCACGATCAGCGGCGCCGACAACCTTCACGAGCGGCGACGGCGGCGGACGACAATTTGCAATCGGCTAGGTCAAGACGGCGGCCGTGCCTTTTTGAAATCCCGTATTTTCTTGCTTTACTGTTCATTCATACGAAGTTTATATACATTAGGTCAAGTATATGACCGTTGTGGGTCCCACCAATAAGAAGGCTTGAGCCCGGTTCGAAATAGTTCAGATAGTTTGAACCGGTTCAAGGAACGACAGAAAACTGCCTAAGTCAAATTCGGCGAGAATCGTAGGTGATTCTCGCCGAATCGGCGAGAATCACTTATGATTCTCGCCGACTTCTACTTAGCCGAAATCTGTCAGCACAGATACAGAAGCCGGGGAGAATCGGTGGGAGTCACTTTTGATTCTCACCGAATCGTCGAGAATGCAAGGTCATTCTCGACGAATCGGCGAGAATCATAAGTAATTCTCGACGATTCTGCCTTAGAAAATTTTCCTGTCTGTGACGAAGCTGCCGGCTTCCACCGGCGAGAATTAGCTAGTGATTCTCGACGACTCGGCGAGAATCACTAGTGATTCTCGTCGATTTGTACTTAGGCTGTTTCTCCTTTTTCTCCCCTTGAGCTGGTCTTTGGCCCATCCTTGCTCCTTGTCTGCTCTTGCTTTATCATAGCCCTGTACCTGAAATTAAGTACACCCCAATAGAGAGAGTACACGTAGGCCAACACACTGATCTGCTCAACGAGGGATTACGTTGCACAGACCCGTGTATATTGACCCACTGCACCCTGACATTGGTGTGTACTTAGCATGGAATATCTGCAAGTACAACTAGAGAATAATTCATCAAATACATTGTGGATTCATCTTAGCTTGACATGTGGCTTCCTCAAATCCAGGTAATTGTGGATACAGTACCCAACAATATCCTGCTATGTGGTGACAGTGAGAGTGCTATTAAGCTAGCTAATAATCCAGTTTTGTCACGCGAGTACAAAACACATCGAGATCAAGCATCACTTCATTTGGGAGAAGGTGCTGGAGGCATCTCTGATAACAGAGTATTTGTTGAGCCGGGATAATGTTGTGAACATCTTCACAAGCCGCTATCGATGGGACCGTTTGTGCGGTTACGGGGACTGCTTATTCTGGTTTCCACTTCCCACTTCAAGTGGGAGTGTTGAAAATGTTGAAGTGGAAGTGGGCAGATTTGGAGGTGCAGACTGAACCGACCGCAGAGACCGCGGGTAGCTCAGATAGGTGTTGGCGGACTGGCCGATTCTTGACCTTTCTTTTTTTTGGCGACCTACCTCAGCAGTGACTCTTTGTGTTAACCATACGATTAGACTTGGGATAACTGCGAATTGCACTGTCTGGATTGGGAGACCGCAGAGACTTGCAGACTGCCATTAGTGCAGTTAGACTTCTACTCTCGTGGATGTGTGCATAGCTGATTAAGTCCACGCGGACTGAAGTTGCTATCCACATAACTGTGCAGATAGGTTTATGTTGGGTATTGTATCCACAATAACCTAGATTTGTGTGAATTCACCCTTGAACTAAGATGAATTAAGTATGTATTTGATGCTATTCTTTAGTTGAGTGCTTGCAGGTCATTATTGCTAAGTGTAGACCAATGTTAGTTTACAATGAGTCACTAAACACATGACCATGCAATGTAATCCCTCATTGTGTGATCCATGGTGTTGACTCATGTGTAACCTCTCTATTGGGATGCACTTCATTTTCAAGTGCTAAAGCATAGAATAAAGGAAGGGTTGCTGGTTTTCAACAAAGAGGAAAGAAATTTTTTCTGAAAAATTACTAAGTCCATATCTCGAGAATGAAATGTGTTTCTCGAGAAGTCTAAGTAAAATTCTCGAGAAAGCAAAGTTGTTCTCGAGAAACCTTAAGACTTCTCGGAAAATTCTCAAAAACAATCTAAGTCCTTTTTCTTGAGAAAGGACCTGAAGATTTCTCGAGAAACCAAGTTCATTTCTCGAGAAAGGAAAGTAGTTATCGAGAAGTCAAAATCGTTTCTCGAGAAGCTAAGTATTTTTCTCGAGAAATCAAATCTTTCTTGAGAAATCAATCCTTCAGTTCTAAGAATTTACGTTAAATACTTTTTCTCGAGAAAACTAGGCCATTTCTCGAGAAAGCAATTCTTTTCTCGAGAAATCAAATCTTTCTCGAGAAATAAGTACATCAGTTCAAAATTTTGGGTTAAGTAAATTTCTCGAGAAAGCCATGTCATTTCTCGAGAAAGCACATCCTTCTCGAGAAATTACAATTCTTCTCGAGAAATGAAGTTGCAGAAAATTTCTTTTGTTTAAACGTCTGACGGATTTCGATATAATCTAAGTTCTTCATGATTTGTCCACGTGGATCATTCCTTAATGATTTCAGACGGTTAGACAATGTTCTATATAAAGTCTTTTCAAGGGAATTGCTAACCCTAATAATTACAGCAATCGAATCACGCCACATTTTGAATATCGGGAGAAGCCGCCGTCTTCATCTTCGTTCTTCTCTGCCGCTCCTCTCTCGATCCAACGATTCAAAAGGAGAAAAGATTTGAAATATCACAGATTCAAGATTCTTCAAACATCAACTTGATCGTGTCGAATCCTAAGTTTTTCAGATCGTGTTTTCTTGGGATTTCTTCCTCAACATCTTCTAAGAGATTTCCATTATTTCAAGAAGGAAGAACCTTGAAGATTTCAGATATGGAAGTATACAATTCTTATTGTTGTTGTAAACATTTACTTTAACTCGTGTAGGAGCTTTGTCTCCGAGATTGTAGGAAGTTTTTTCTTTCGAATCTAGATCCCGTTTTGTGGGATCGAGTTTTTAGGAGTGTATTATCTCCGAGTTGTAGGAGCGTTGCTCCGAGGTGTAGGATTGTTGCAATCCAAAATATAGTGAAGTAGCCGAGGCTAGCCGTGGTGCTAGATAGGCGAGGTGGAGAATGGATGTACCCAAGATTGGGGAACCACTATAAAATTCCTTGTGTTGTCTGGGTTGTGCTTGATTATTTTTTGTGTTGTTACCTCTCAAGTTTTTATTCCGCAAAAGAAGCAGATCTCACCAATTCACCCCCTCTAGGTGATTTAGGTAGGAAAGTAGATATTTTCAATTTGTATCAGAGGGAGGTTGTTCACAGAAAGGTTCACACCTTGAATAGATCTACTTCTAGTTGTCGAAGAGATTATCAAGCATGGACAGATCCAAGGATTTTGCAAAGCTTTCGATGTGCACCAAGGCTAACTTTCCCATGTAAAAAGAGAGAATAAGATTCTTCATGGAAGCTGCTGATCCCAGCATCTTCATGATAGTGGAAGAAGGTCCATATGTTCCCATGATTGCTTCCACTATCGATCCGACCAGGAAAGTGCCAAAGAAACTGATGGATATTTACAAAGATGAGATTGCCCTTATCTCTCTAAACAAGAAAGCCAATAATATCATCGCAAGTGCAGTCAATGACTCAATATTGCAGAACCTAATACACGACCAATCTGCCAAGGAAATGTGGCATTCTCTGATTGTTTTGATGGAAGGAACTGAAGAGGTTAGGGATGACAGAAGATCCCTTCTGAACCAGAAGTATGAGGCTTTCAAGCAAGTCCCCAAGGACACAATAGCTGAAACATTTGAAAACTTCTTTAAGATCATCAACGACCTGAAAAGCTACGACCTGGTTTTCACAAATGGAGAACTAAATGACAAGTTCCTAAGATCCTTAACTAAGGAATGGGACAATAAGATTTGTGTTATCAGGGAGTTTGGGAGACTGGCTTACACTGACCCCCAAAACCTCTTCGGGAAGCTTATGTCCTATGAGCTTCAAATCAATGCCACAAAAGCTGAAGAAGAGGGCAGCAGATCTTCATCAAAGGAGAAGTCTATTGTACTGAAGGTAGATTGCTTAAGGAAGGCTAAAACAACATCTCCTGCTCCCACTCTAGAAGAAAGTGAAGAAGAAGAATCAGAGCCAAACACCTCGGGATCAGAGTTATCCGATGGAGAGTTCTCTCTTCTCTCTAGACAGTTCAAGAAGTTTCTCAGTAAGAAGAAACATATAAGAGGCAAAGACTCCTCATACAAGATCATGTCACGATGGTGATCACCAAAAGAAACATCACACAAATGACAGGTATAAGTCCAAATAGAACAAATATATTTCTACTGACATTATGTGCTATTGCTGTAATAAGACATGTCACGTGATCGCCGACTGCCCTCAAAAGAAGGAGGTTGGAAGAAGAGAAGAGCACACGTCCTCCCACAACAAAAAGAAGGAGAAAAGCTTTATGACAAATAAGCAGAAGACCTTCAGTGACACTGACACATCCGAGTCAAGTGAGAATGAAGAAGCCTACTTCGGGCTTATGGCTCACTCTGACGAAGAAGAAGTCGACCCCTGATTTCATGGGGAGGTAAATTCTCACGCTATTCTTTCAGAGTCTAATGCTCCAGAAGATGATCATGATGACTTTTCCTCTGATGATGAATCAGAACTCATGGCTCATTATAAAGAGCCGATCAAGGCCTATGACCGCTGTAGAAAAGTTGTTAGAACTCAGGCCAAGGAGATCAAATCCATTAAGGCCGAGGAGATCACTATGAGGGAGGAAGTTGCAAGAATGAACTCACTCAGAGAGGAACTCTACGCCCTGGCCGATGACAACAATAGCTCACACGAGATCCTTAACCAAGAAGAGAAAATCATCGAGAAGTTGGAAGGATAGCTTGCTGCCGAAAAGAAACTTATTGAAAGTTTCTCTAAGCCTAAGACAATCCTTCCACTTGTTGCTGAATTCTCTGCTCAGGCAAAAGGAACTGGGTTAGGTCATGTGGCTGCTCCTAGTAAATCTTTCAGGAGGGCCAAGGCTAAAAAGAAAAATAAGGCTACTACAAAAGCAACTGCCGAAGTGAAAGGGAAGAGCCCCATCAGTCAGATCACGTTTAAGAAGGTTATTTTTCCTTCCAACAAATTTGAATTTGATATATCATATAGTCACTTGATAAGACCAGTTCAGTTTGAACCTGTCAAGGACTATAAGGGCTGGAATCGTCCTCGGAACTTTGGTGGAAGTGTCTTCAAGTCACCTTATGAAGAGATTACTCTACAGAGCTACGATCCCTATGTTCATGGCTATAACAATAGGAAGGCACCAAAAGCCAAAACTGGTGTGCCTAAGACTAAAGAGATGGGGAGTGTAACGGCCCAGCAACAGAGCTCATAGGCTTTCGCACCTAACCATGGGCCGCACAGCATGCCTCGCCCCGTGGCCCGCTATAGGGTTGCAACCCAGCGCCACCCCAACCCATCACTGGCCTGTTTCTCAGCGCAGTTAGTGATGAGGGCTGTTAAAGGCGCCTTATGAAGGGTGTCGGGGTTCAAAACCCGGCATCAACAACCTACTGTGCTGAGAAACATGCCAGTGATGGGTTGGGGTGGCGTTGGGCTGCAACCCTGTAGCGGGCCACGGGGCGAGACACGTTGTGTGGCCCATAGTTGGGTGCGGCAACCTCTGAGCTATCAGGGAGGCTTACCCTTATCTGTTTCCCTGAGTTTGCTTGGTGTGTATTATTCTGTTTAACTCTTGGTTTATGATTTCCCTTCTATGGTAGAAGTTTTGTGCGTAAAGTTTCGGGGAGAAACTTTCTTTTAGGAGGAGTGACTGTAACGCCCCCAGTTTTTCTATGATTATTTAATTTTTGTTTGGCATTACGTTGGTGCATTTACAACCTTTTTCCATTATTAGAGCATGGTATTAGCTCTTTAGGCTCTCTGAGTGGCTTGTGTTGTAGCCTATTTGCAATGTTCCCTAGCGAACCGGAGTCTGTTTTGGTGACTCGGTGGAGCCTCTCCGGGAATGCTTGTGTTGTGGCTTCGGGAAGTGTTAGCCTGAGTTTTGTTTGTCAAATGACGATTCTGACTTCGCCACTAGATTCGTAGCATGGGTATTTAGCTACGGTGTGAATTTTGTCAAATTCTGAGATCGTTTGTTTTTCGCGTCGTTTTGGCGTGTTATTTAAATAGCTGATATAGTGATATGCTTGGCCGGTTTTCCTTGGCCAGTTTTAGTGTTGTACATATATAGGATTATATTATAAGATTATATTATCAAATATAATAGTATAGTATATATAATATTAGTTATATATATATATATATATATACTAGTGGCTGATTTATAATAGTATTATAATAACTTAGTGACTGATATTATATTATATGTATTTGCTATAGTGACTGGATATATTATATTATAACTTATTCTAGTATATCCCCTTCATCTCCCCCAAAAAGAAAGGACGGAAAGCTTCCAGCAGAAGTCTTCGGGCGACGGAAGTGCTAGAGCTCCGGTCGGTGATTTCTTGCAATCTAGAGCTTGTTTTTCTCGGGTAAGGGCAGATCTGGACTGCTCTCACCCGGATCTTCCTCCCTAGGTAAGTATTTCTTTCTCTATAATTATATTAGTAAGCTTGGGTTTTTCGGGTTTGCTCTTCTTCCCTCTAAAAGCTTCATGTTTGCCTTTAAGGTGGTCGATCTTGCCGCCGGTGCCGGATTTTGGTAGGGCAGCTGCTGTTCCTGGAGGTAGAGGCAAATGGCGCTCTTTGCCCTTGCCAACCTTGATTTTTACTCCACTTATCTTGTTTTAGTAGCTCATTCCTTTTTTCCTAGAAGATAGAGTTGCTGCAGTTTTCATCCTAGCTAGATCTGCTCAATTTTGTCCAATTTTAATTTATTTTCTCTCTTCTTATTCACTGATTTATGTTCATGTAGTGTCTAGAGGTAGAATTTTAGTTTGCTAGTTTTAGCCCAGCTTTGTTTGTAGCTGTAGCCGGGTAGAAGGGGTAGGGGAGAGGAAATTAGAATTTTTTTTTAGTTCACTGGATAGCAGGCGTTGAGTGTTAGCTTAGGGCAGAAGTCATTTTATAGGCTAAGTGTAAAAACGTTGAGTGTGGTGGACACACTCAACGCCTAGCTGTATGGTCTGGAGACTAAGTCTAGAAGTGTTGACAACGTTAAGTGAGGTGAGTTCACTCAACGCTGTCTGCTTTTGGTGTTGAGTGAGTTAAGCTCACTCAATGCCATCTGTTTTTGGCGTTGAGTGAGTTGGGCTCACTCAACGCCGTCTTGCCAAAGACTTTTTCTAAGTCTTTTGGCATTGAGTGAGTTGAGCTCACTCAACGCAGTCAGCCTTGGAATTTTTCTAAGTCTTTTGGTGTTGAGTGAGTTGAGCTCACTCAACACTGTCTGCATTTGGCGTTGAGTGAGTTGAGCTCACTCAACGCCGTCTGCATTTGGTGTTGAGTGAGTTGAGCTCACTCAATGCCATCTAGTCCGACGATATTTTTTCTTCTAAGTCAAAAGCATTGAGTGTGGTGAAGTCACTCAACGTATTCTGTTGTTAGCGTTGACAGCGTTGAGTGTGCTGAACTCACTCAATGCCATCGTCCAGTGAGTTTTTACGACTAAGTCTTTTGGCGTTGAGTAAGTGGAGCTCACTCAACGCGGCATCAAGTAGACTCGACGCCTTCCCTGCAGTGTTTGGTGTTGAGTAGGTAGTACACACTCAACGCGGCGTCGAGTGGACTCAACGCGGTGTCGAATGGGCTCGACGCTTTTTCCTTAGGCTGATGTTTTTCTCCCGAGTTGGTTAGTGTGGGTTTTATTTCGGTCTGGTGTTGTGTTTTCGGCTAGTTTTTGGATGTCGAATCGTGGATTATGGCAAGTGGTTTTTCTAGTGTCTCGGTAAGGGGGTGATTTATGTGTGCTGAGCTGTGGCCACCACCTGTTAGGCCCCAGTTTGGGCTGGTTTGGTTAGGTGTGTGGACCCCGGAGCTGCCACTGGTTGTTTTCACCCTGGAGAATTTTTGGGTCTGGTTTATTTGGAAGAGGACTGCTTTTGGCTTCTAACCCGGACCCAAGGTTTTACCACTGCTATTAATTCACAAGTTAGGACTGTTAGTTCCTTTCCTTTTCTAAATGGCTATATTTTGGCATATGTTTGCCTTGTTGCTGCTGCAGGTTTTTAGCAGGGCATGTTGCTAACTTCTCGCACTTGGTGCGCTTGATTATTCTTTGGATAGTGTTTTACTTTTGCTGTCTCATTTATTTCCTTTTGCTAAGTTTGATAGCATTCTACTGTAAGGGTATGGTAAACCCCTTCCTTTTTATTGCTTATGACCTAATGCTCCATTTTTATTTGATTATATTTTTGCTGAGGTGTTCTTTCTTTGAATGCCTCAGGTTCAGAGCAGTAGCCGGTTGGACAACTAGTTTTCTTTTGGGGGATTGCTAGTGATCTCTTGGGCTGTTGAGATTCCCCTTCCTCAGTTTGTGAGGTAGATCTTTTCTTGTTTCCTTCTGTATAGACATGTATACTCACCAGTGGGTTCATGTCAGGTTATTGATGCCCTCTGGTGGTTTTCCTTGTGATGCTAAGTATGTGACTTAAACTGCTACTTTTGCCTATTTGGAGGTTGTTTACTTGCTCTCTGGGAATGATTTATGCTAGGATGCATGTTAGGTATTTTAACTCGTAAAAGCATTACTATATGTACTTCATACATGTCATATTTCTAAACCTAAAGTACTATTTTCCAAAGTAATATAAAGACTAATTTCATATTATACTAAATTTAGAGTCTTGCATTTCATGAGTTGTCCTTTGGGGATGTTTACACTCATGTAGGATGTCAAATCACCTTAACCAAGGTATTTTTCCGCAGTGTATAAATATATTTTTACTTATGGATTTGTTGATCCACTGTGCCGAGGGATACGACCATCCATCAAATTTGAAAAATGTTTTTCATAATAACTTATGATTTCAGTTTAACTTGTTTAGGTTGGTGCCTTGCCTGAGCGTCTGCAGTTATCCCCTGCATGACGTGGCATCACGACATGTATTTTCTCTTACTCTGATAAAAGTTTGTTGCTGAGAAAATGCGGGTCGTGATAGGGAGCTCCTAAGTATGCTACAACCAGGAGGCCTCCACCTCTAAGAATGCTGCCCCTGCTAGACCTCACGTTCAAAGGGTAAAGCAGGAATACAAATGGATGTACAACAGATTCGAATGTTGGTGCTGCGATAAAATTGTTCATTTTGGCACAGATTGTTGGTATAATCCTACAAATTTTGTAACCCCACGAGTTATCCATGCGAGACCGACCACTCGCAAGGTTAATGTTCCTAGGGGAGTATGCTGACCAGGAACCAAGGACCCAAATATGTTTGGGTTCCTAAAGTAAACTGATTTATTCTTGCAGGTATGTCCAAAGGCTAACAAACTGTCTTTCTAGTATTTGGACAGTGGATGCTCTCGGCATATGACCGGGATAAGAAGCCTATTTCAAAATTATACTCTAGTCAAAGACCGTCCAATGGTTATCTTTGGTGGTTCTGACTAGGGAATTACAAAAGGCACCTAACTTCACAAGAATCATTTCTCTTTATCTAAATCAAGTGCACCCTGAGATTTTTGATTTGTCTAAAGGTGTGTCCATTTACCACATGAAGAAAGTCACGCTCTCATCCATCCACAGATGGGAAATAAGAATTCCAAAGCTAAGTCAAGCTCCAACAGTTCTAAGGACAGCAGATTATGAGGAAAGGACCCCATCTCCCCTTCTTACTGATACAGTTTGCACATCTGGTGAAACTACTGAGGGAGAGCCTACTCCTTCAGTTCATGAAGAAGTTCAACAAGATGAGGTACCAAAAATAGAGTTTCAGTTAGATGTTCCTTCAGATCAGGTTGTAGAGGAAGTTGTTGCTGATGATATGGCAGTAGAAAAGGAAAATCAAGCTCATTCTGATGATGCAAAGAGCACCTTTGTGCATGATGGTGGCTCAGGTATGGATGTTGATTCTTCCTCTGATCAGGAAAATCCTCCTGAGGATACTCAAGAAGATTCTCAGCCCCAGGAACAAATTGAGGTGGAGAATGGGGTTACACTCTCTGATGAGGAAGAGGTTATCCCAGAACCTGCAGAACCTCACTCAAGAATTTAGACTTCTCTCTACCTATTATTCTTGGAGAGGAAGGGGATGTAATGACTTCTACCCAAAGAGGCAAAAGTTTAGTTGTTATTGAAGAAATACCTGTCTGAACAGCTCCAACTCTTCCTCCTCCACCTCCTCTAGCTGAAATGATTCCTGATGATACCCTGTTGGGTAAGATTGAATATATGTTGGCTAAGCAAAGAGAGTACTTTGAAAAGTCTCTCAAAGAAGTGATTGAAAAAGTAACTGCTCTTAAGAAAGAGATGAGCAAAGGATTTGCTGAAATCCAAAATAATACAGATGAATTCAAAAGACTGTTAAATATTGGTGGTAAAGCTTTGGACAACACTATCACTAGTGTTGGTGAATTCATGAATCAAGCAGTTACTGTAGCCAACAATCAGATCCAATTGCTGAAGAAAATTGAACAACAGAATTTCAAAACTTGTGAAGAAGTTGAAAAGTTTAAGGAAGATGTCATAGTGACTCTATCTGTAGAAGTCAGAAAGGGGGAGGAAAAAGTCAAAGAAAATATAGACCGCAAAGTTCAAGAGATGAAGACCCAGTGGGACAATCAACTGCAAGAGATCAATACAAGTGTAGAAAAGCAGATTAAGGGTGTAAACATATATACTTTTGAGACTGCTGTGTGGATGCACAACTAAATCTTTCCAGATTTTCAAGTTGACCCAAATGCTGCTCCACCTCCTCATCTTGATCCAAATGTATGCAAGCCTTCCTTTTCTCCTAGATCTAAACAGTATAAAGCTCCTCCTGAAAACTATTCTCAAATCTGGACCTCTGATCAGCCAGAGTTTCCTCAAGATCTACCTCCTAAAATACTAGTGCAAAAGAAAAGGAAATATGGTGATGGTGCTTCTTCCAGCAGATCTATTCCCAGTCAAGGTGCGGCTAAAAGGAAAGAACAGGAATTCGCTGAAGTTTGGAGTCCAACTTCTATGTCTCTTATTTTGGATACACTGAAGCTAGTTATGGAATTTAATGAAAATAAAGATGATCATTACAGTCACAAGGAGTGGGAGCTATATGGGAAGTCAATGACAAAAAGAAGGATTTATGATCGTGAATATGGTCGTAATAATCATAATGCTCCTCCTCAACATCCAAAGTACTATCCCAAGCCCTTCAGTTATAAGAAAAGACCACAAGAGAAGAAGGAATGACAACACCAACAACAATACAAATGATTTGAGATTATCAGTGTTATAGAATTATGTGGACCTAGATATTCCTATGGAAAAATTTTATATATATATAAAATTTTGAATTTTGATGATCTTATTATCTCTTATTTCTCATTGCATATATTATTTTACTTGTTAGTTAATTCTTTGATTATCTTGATATAATTCACCTTAGTGTAGAGGGTTCTGACTTCTACAAAAAGGAAAAATTGTTGGGTATTGTATCCATAATAACCTAGATTTGTGTGAAGTCACCCTTGAACTAAGATGAATTAAGTATGTATTTAATGCTATTCTTTTTTTGAGTGCTTACAGGTCATTAGTGTTAAGTGTAGACCAATATAAGTTTATAATGAGTCACTAAACACAGGATCATGCAATGTAATCCCTCATTCTATGATCCATGGTGCTGACTCATGTGTAACCTCTCTATTGGGATGCATTTCATTTTCAAGTACTAAAGCATGGAAGAAAGGAAGGGTTGCTGGTTTTCAAAAAAGAATAAAAAAATTTTTTTCTGAAAAATTACTAAGTCCATTTCTCGAGAAATGAAATGTGTTTCTCGAGAAGTCTAAGTTTATTTCTCGAGAAAGCAAAGCTGTTCTCGAGAAAACTTAAGACTTCTCGAAAAATTCTCAAAAACTATCTAAGTCCTTTTTCTCGAGAAAGGCCCTGAAGATTTCTCGAGAAACCAAGTTTATTTCTCGAGAAAGGAAAGTAGTTCTTGATAAGTCAAAATCGTTTCTCGAGAAGCTAACTATCTTTCTTGAGAAATCAAATCTTTCTCGATAAATCAATCCTCCAGTTCTAAGAATTTACGTTAAATACTTTTTCTCGAGAAGGCTAGGCCATTTCTCGAGAAAGCAAATCTTTTCTCGAGAAATCAATTCTTTCTCGAGAAATAAGTACTTCAGTTCAAAAATTTGGGTTAAGTAAATTTCTCGAGAAAGCCATGTCATTTATCAAGAAAAATACTTAGCTTCTCGAGAAACGATTTTGACTTCTCGAAAACTACTTTCCCTTCTCGAGAAATGAACTTGGTTTCTCGAGAAATCTTCAGGGCCTTTCTCCAGAAAAAGGACTTAGATAGTTTTTGAGAATTTTCCGAGAAGTCTTAAGGTTTCTCAAGAACAACTTTGCTTTCTCGAAAAATTTGGGTTTAGTTAACCACGTGGTCTGGTGTGGCTGTCTGAATGTGAGCGGACTGGTGCTATTAGCTGCCACATCACTGGCGGTTATCCTATCCCCCTAGGCAGTAACGGTATCCTCCTGCCTAGGTATAAATAGGGTTGCTAGCATTGTCATATCTATCTTGAACTGTAAGAACTGTAAGAACTATAAGAACTGAAGCTCTGGTTAAACTTGTGGTTAGAATTTTATAACCGCGCGACAAAGAGAGGTGACCAGTTATTGTTGTGCTTTGTAGATTATGCTGCCAGCACTTGGTTCTGACGGACAGGTCAGAGGAGGTAGTGCAGATAGTTGGTAGCAGTCAGCAACGGTTAGCAGTAGGTCACAGTTAGGCGACTATGCGGTCTTCCTCGGCAATTTAACAAGTTTGTTTTTTTTCTGTTCGTCTTTGGCGGACTGAACAACAGTTCTGTTCTATTTTAATCTGTTCGCAACGAACTTCTGCAGTCAAGAGACCTCGCGGTCAGGCGACCTAGAAGTGCAAATAGGGTTATCTTTTTTAGCATTCAATAAACAACAGTTCGAGCAGCTTGGAGATTTGCTTTGGCGGTCTAAGCTGTTTGCGTGGCTTTGCGGTTAGCCTTGTGCGGCTTGGCGGCTTCGACAGTTACTGAGTTTAGTCCGTCGGTTTTGTTCTTGTCTATTTTTTGTTGCTTCCATCGGTGCATTGTGAAATCTTGTCTTGCAATGTATGCTTCAAACTGTAAAGAAGATTTTTCATTCCATTGTGACTCTTGTTCTTCTACTGCTTATGGTTTATTTGGCTTAATTTGATTGAGTGTTTAAGCGACCTTTCCTGGGTTCACTAAATGTTTACAAGGACTTAGGCTCCGTTTGGCACAGTAGGTGGCGGTCATAAACATGGGGGTTAAATTGTAATTCGTTAACGCCACCTAAGGAACTTCATCCACTTTTATGTTCAAACGGATGATGTTTGTTAGGTGATACTTAACGAATGACAGTTTAACCCATGCATTTACGACCACCATAATCGTGTCATCGTGCCAAACGGAGCCTTATTTCGTTTGGCACGGCTTATTTGCTCCGATGAGTTTGGTCAAAAACGTCATTATCATAGAATGTATGTGCTGGGTACATTGGAAACAATGTATTTGATTTGAAGAATCCCTTTCAACTCAATGATATACACAAGTATGTATTTGATGTATATTTTAGTTCATGCATGCATGTTAGCCTATGTCATATTGATTGGACCGGTGGTCCAAGTTATATTGACAAGTGGACTCAAAGAAACTTACTGGAAAGACAGTAAAGAAAATTGACTAAGTCTACAGGCATCGAGTGAAGCCAGTTCACTCAACGCCATACAACTAAAAATTTTGAGTGAAGTTAGGATAGTCAACGCCTAGCAAGTTGAAGTGCAGAGAAATGGCTAGGTACAAAAGTGTCGACACACTTCAACTATGTCAACACCTTTGCAGGAGCAGTGTCGAGACAAGTCAGTTATCTTGACACCTTGAAGATCAAGACAGCTGTGTCGAGACAATTCAGTTATCTCGACACTTTAAAGATCAAGACAGCTGTGTCGAGACAAGTCAGATATCTTGGCACCTTAAGACAGTAATGTCGATACAATACAATTGTCTCTACACAATGAAGACTGAAGTGTAGACTTAAAGATGTCGACACCCGACAGACTAAAGTGTCGAGACAATTCAACTGTCTCGACACAGTGAAAAATTAAAACAAGTGTCGACACCTGGCAGACAGTAGTGTCCAGACAATTCAACTATCTCGACACAGTGCAGATTTAAAGATGTCGACACAGTCGACAGTTGTGTCGAGGCAAGTCAACTATCTCGACACCTTCAAGTTCAGACTGAAAATTCTACTAAGTAATATTGTATCGAGACTGCTAATATGTCTCGACACCTTCTAAGAACACAAAGTAAGATTGTGTTGAGACACTTTGGACTTCTTGACACTTTTTATCCTGAAGTTGAATAGATTCAACACATCTGAGTGTTAAGTCAAGTCAGAAGTGTCATGTTAGCTATAGTGACTTGATATCTCATCAGAATCGGTTTGAAGGAAATTTTGAAGAATGATTTTATATGATGATGCCATCAATTAGAAGCCAGCAACCCGTGATGGCTATATATAGAGGGGTTTTCTACACAGAATTCAAGGAATCAATCGATCAATTATTTTCTCTCATTCTAATTTATTCAAAGTCAGAGGAGGGAGACATCTCCAAGAAGAAGGAAGACGCAGGTCTTCAAGAAAGTCTTCTGATCCTTTCAACAAGTTGATCCGAGGATTAAGGTGGATCTGTTCTATAAGTGCTTCAAAGAAATCAAGCCAATCATCATCAAGAACATTGCAAATCAAGAGAAGAATCAATCCTTTGCTACTGAATTGAAGAATCTAAATTCTTAGATAAGTCAGATCACAGAACTGCTATTTTCTGAAATTATTTACCTCTGAATTTTATAAGATCTTTTTGATATCTGAGTGGGTAGGAGATAAATTCTCTGAGTTGTAAGCTTGTGTTATAAAGGCTGAGGTAGGGTTCTTATGCGACCTGAGGTAGGTGATTTGTGTGGGATCACTGAGGTGTAAGACTTGTAAAGTCTGAAGTAGGGTTCTTGAGGGACCTAAGGTAGGAGATTGGGTAGATCTCTGAGGTAAGACCAGTGGGTCTGAGTTGTAGGTTTCTTAACAGAAACTAAGCCTATAAAATCTTTTGATCTGAGTCGAGGAGGAGGAGATATAACCTTATCTAGTACATTGTTAGTGAGGAAGAAGCGGGAAAGTGGATGTACCCTAGATAGGAGAACAACTATTAATTCTCTGTGTTATGTGGAATGCTTGTGCTGTGTTCTGTGGTTTGCTTGTGTTGTGTTCTTGTGAAAGTTTATTTTTCAAGTATCTGCTTCAGAATCTCATAGAGAACTCAGTTCTATGAAGCTTCCTATATGTACAAAGGATACTTTTGCTATTTGGAAGAAGAGGGTGAGATTATTTATTGAGGCATCAGATCCAAGAATCTTTGTCACTGTACAAGAAGGACCATATATTCCCATGAAAGTATCTATCTTAGATGCAAATGTGCAAACCCCTAAGAGTCTGTCTGAGATGACAAAGGATGAGGTGGTTCTTGCCACCATAGATAAAAAAGCACAAAACATAATTGTTAGTGCAATAGATACCTCAACCTTTCAGAACTTAGTACATTATAAAACATCCAAGGAGATGTGGGACACTCTAATAGTCTATATGGAAGGCATAAAAGAAGTTAGAGATGACAGAAAGTCTCTACTCAACCAGCAGTATGAGACATTCAGGTAAGGGAAGACTGATTCTATAGAACTTTATTATGAAAAGTTCTTTAGAATAGTCAATGACTTAAAGAATTATGGCAAACAATTCTCAAACTATGAGCTTAATGACAAGTTTCTGAGATCCCTAAACAAAGAATGAGACATAAAGATTTGTGCTATAAGAGAAATGCGTAATCTGAGGAACATGTTCCCCCAGGATTTGTATGGGAAGCTGTTGTCACATGAGCTTTAGTTAAATTCTAGAAAATCTGAAAATGAATCTGCCAGAAGTTCAAATCAGACTAGATCTGTGGCTTTCAAAGCAGACAAATCAAACAAGGCTAGAAGAGAAATTCCATCATAACCATGAAGGGATGAAGATACAGTTAACACTGGGACTAGTTCTTCATTAGAAGAATTATCAGATGGTGAATTGACATTGTTCACCAGGCAATTCAAGAAGATGATGATAAAAAGGAAGCAATGGAACAAGAAGACATCATCTGGTCAAAGTTCCAGCAAAAACAAAGACAAACACAAACACAAAAACAAATTTGTGGTCAGGTATGATTCAAACAAGAACAAGCAAGTTAAGACTAACATTATTTGTTATTGCTGTAACAGGACTAGACATGTCATTGCTTACTGAACAGTAAAAAGACAGGAGAATAGGAAGTCCAAGGAAAAGAAGTTCTATAAAGATAAGAAATCAAAAAAGGGTCTGATGACAAATAAGCCAAAGACTTTATCTGATAGTGATACTAATTCAATTGAATAAGAAGAAGAACATGCACACATTGGACTGTTCTCCTCTGAAGAGGAATTCATCAGAGAGGCCATATACAAAGGAAATAACTCCACAACTTCATCACTCCATGGTGACTCTGAAGATGATATGGGGGTTAACTTGATGGCACTGTCTGATAATCCAGAGACAGAAATTGTTGAATGTCAGGATACTCAGGTAATCTTTGACAATTCTATTTGTTCTATAACTTCTGTTCGTGAGACTGAGGATAAGTCAGACTCATGTAACTCAAATTTTGAATAACATAAGTCCAACTATGAGACTGAACTGCAGCAGCTCACAATTAAGTTTGGAAAACTGCAAGAGGCACTTGTAAAGAGCAAAAAGCTTATCAAAGAACAAGCCATCAAGATTGCATCACTAAGAGGACTTGAGTACCATCATGAGATGGCTACTCAGAAGATTGGTCTTCAAATTTCAAAGTTGGCTAAGCTAACTAAGATCATTGATGATCAAATCATGTTGCTAAAACAATAAGAAGCAACCATTCAGGAGTTAAAACTCAAACTCCATAATAAGAAAAGACTTGTTCAGCAATTCCCTAAACCTAAGACTGTGCTCCCCATAATAGATACCTTCTCAGGAACTCCTGGAAGTGGACTTGGTTATGTTAAACCTAAGAGAAGGAAAGGCAAAAAGCTGACAGGACAAAAGGGTCCAGTCATGCCACAACCTGTGTTTCAGTCTAAGGGAAAAGAAATCCAAAAGTCTGGAACAGTAGAACCAAACTCATATATGAATAAGAAAGCTATTCCTAATGTGCTTGCTCCAAGGAGGACTGTTGTGACTGTAATACCACAAATTTCAATTTAGAGTTCAGGCTGGGTGACACGGCCTGGGACACGGGCGTGTCCCAGGGTGTGTCCAGCTCTGGGTATTCGGTTGTGTTGTGCGAGCCTGAAAAAAATGAAGTACACAGGCACTGAGAGGCGACACGGCCTGGGACACAGGCGTGTCCTGCTCGGGTTGGTAACCGGGCGGCGTTGAGTGGCATTGAGTTTGCCACACAGCCTATGACATGGGCGTGTCACAGGGGCGTGTTTGGCACATAGCCAAGGACACGGGCGTGTGTCTTAGCCGTGTTCTTCTTGGGTTGGCAAACCTGTGTTGAGTGAAGGACACGCCCCTCAACACGGGCATGTACTTACTAACACAAGCGTGTCTCGGCCCATGTTCTGGTCTGGGTGAGTCGGTTTGTGTACCACTTACAGTACACGGCCTTTGACATGGGCGTGTCACAGGCCTTGTCAGCCGCAAAATTAGACTTTTCAGGCGATTTGTAACCGTTTATTTCCCTCATCCTAGATCTAATAGCCCAGGGTATTTCTAGTTGGGTTTAACTCCGTGATTTGCTTGAAGTTGTCATTCAAACTTGGGCCTTTCTCTTTCTAAAGAGAAGAGAGAGAGGAGAGCTTGGAGGAGGAAGAAGGAGAAGCTTTCCGGCCGCCGGTGGAGCTCCAGCGGTGCGACTCGAGATCCGAAGCCAGCATTATGGAGGCAAGGCCGTCGCGGTGATTTCCATCCGGCCTGTTTCTCCATGGCTCTGAAGCGATCATCAAGGGTAACGATCTGAAAGAAAAGGGATAGATACTACTGTAGAGGGGGGGGGGGGGGGGGGGGGGTGAATAGAGTAATCAAAAATTGCACTAGCAAAGTTGACTGTCTACTCAACTCCCTTGGATTTAATTGCGGAATGAAGGTTATAGATATTTGAGAAGTAACCCTAAAGCCTAACACAAGTGTTGTGTACAAAAGGCAGCCAACTGTAATTACAGTTAAGGCTTGGAATCCTAAACATCAACTAGCAAACCTAGTTAAAACTAATCATAGCCAACAACACAAGTAATAAATCACACAACGAGACGACACAAGGGAATTTACAGTGGTTCCCCAAACAACTTGGGTACGTCCACTCTTCTACCAACAAGGTAGGAATCCACTCAGGTTTTTGATCAGGTGCCCTGCCACCAACAAGATCTGCTTCAGGTAGATCTAGAAACCCTTTAGACTTTTGATCAGGTGTCTAAAAACCAACATAGGTTTTTGATCAGGTGCCCTGCCACCAAGGTATACTTTTGAAGGGAGTAATAACCCTTTTACAGGAGGGGGAAAAGAGGTTAAAATGTCTTCTCTATTTTAAATAGAATTAGAGAAGCTCAAGAACTTGCACTGAGCTAGAAAGCTCTAAAGAGTCAAGGCTCCCCCTGGCTAAAAGAATGTCCAGGTGAAGTCTTGCTTCAGTGCAGAAAACACTTCAGAAAATCTGAAGGAAAAAGCTACAAAAAGATAATAAATATAAAAAGAAAATTCTTCTTCAAGCAGCTATCTTCTTCTTCTTCTTCAAAAAAAGCTCTGAGTGAATATCTTCCTGGAGGCAGGAGAACTCAGGTTGAAGAAGAGTGAAGAACTAAAACTTCTTCTCAGTTGAGTGTGAACGAGCTGAGAGCAGTTGTAAACTATGAGTCGTAAGCTTGAATGCTGCTGTTAGCTTCTTCTTTATGAACTTGTTAATGGCTATGAGAACTAGTTTATTTCTTTCTCCAAGGGATTCTTTATAAAGCAGCAACAACAACGGCTCTAATTTGAGTTTGAATCTTGTCTTCTTCTGAGATCTGCAATCTGGGCTGCAAAAAGCATAAAGCAAAAACAAACCCTGCAGGCAGACAAGCTATAAGGAGATAAAGCTTTCCAAGAAGCTGCATATCCAATCTGATATCAGAGTACTAAAGAAAGTCACATCAGAAGGGACTCTTTACGGCCAAGGAAGACTTTTTGAGTCTAACGGCTATAAAGGACAGCCTGGCAGATAAAACAGAAAATATATTTCAACTGATAAGATAAACAACTTTGTCAGATAAAGATTAGCTCAGGCATAAGGAATGGAGCAGATATTGCCTGGAAATAATATCACAAATTTATTCAAATAATATGCCAAATAAATATGAAATAAGTCACATCATAGAAGAGGACAAAATTACTCAAGACATACAGCAAAACATCGAACGACCCTCGGAGATCGTCGACCTAAGCACAGAGATCGTCAACCTATCAAACAGATAGTCGAACGATACAGATAGTCGAACTATCAAGGAGATAGTCGAACTACCACAGCAGATAGTCGAACTATCAGGACAGATAGTCGAGCTATCAGATAGTCGAACTATCAGGACAGATAGTCGAGCTATCAAGCAAAACAGAAAGTCGATCTATCAAACAGATAGTCGAGCTATTAGAGAAAACAGATAGTCGACCTATCAAACAGATAGTAGAGCTATCAAGGGAGACAGATAGTCGACCTATCAAACAGATAGTCGAACTATCAGATAGTTGAACCATCCAGGCAGATAGTCGAACTATCAAAGAAAACAGATAGTCGATCTATCAAACAGATAGTCGAGCTATCACAGAAAGCAGATAGTCGACCTATCAAACAGATAGTCGAACTATCAGATAGTTGAACTATCCAGGCAGATAGTTGAACTATCAAGAACAACAGATAGTCAACCTATCAAGATAGATAGTCGAACTATCAAACAACATAGATAGTCGACCTATCAAACAAATAGTCGAACTATCAGATAGTTGAACTATCCAAGCAGATAGTCGAACTATCAAACAAAGCAGATAGTTGACCTATCAAATAAATAGTCAAACTATCACAGCAACCAGATAATCGACCTATCAAGCAGATAGTCGAACTATCAGATAGTTGAACTATCCAAGCAGATAGTCGAACTATCAAAGCAACAGATAGTCGACCAACTGATAGACGATCGTCGATCAGTCGATAGACGATAGTTGAGCGGCGTTCGACCATAGTCGAACCGAAACACAACTTAACCAAATTTTTGTCTGGATAAGCGACAACTCTACAGCTAGACAACTAACCTTTGACCATAGATAAATCTTGGGTCAAGAGACTAAAAGAGAGGACTAAACTCAAATCCAAACTAGGGTACCAACAATCTCCCCCTATTTGAGTTAAGTCTCTCAACAACTAAAACACAGAACTAACTACTGAACAATAAAAACAATACAGGAAAATAAAAAAAACAACTAAGCAGCAAATATCAATCAATCAGATAAATAAATACTGATAATCAATTTAAGGAGCTTCAGAATTAGGTTTAGGTTCAGAAGAACTAGGAATAAAAGAAACTTTCCTCAAGGGGTCTAGAGCTTCTTTCTTTGACAGCTTTAGATCTTGCACACCAATGATTTTTGATTCTGACGCCCTTGGGACAACTGCTTCAGGATGCTTTTCCATGTATTTTGAAGGATCAAATACCTCAGGTCTAACCTGGAATTTATCAAGCTCCTTCATTCTGAATTTTGACATAGTGGTCAATCCTGCAGTGTCTTTGCCTTCAGCTTTAGCTTTCTTGATTTGGGCCGAACCAACAAGCTCAAGAAATCAAGCCATCCTGTAATCAGGATCTAGCTCTTGGCTTTCATACACATTTTCAGAGGTTGTATCAACAGGTTTCACAGCTTTAAACTTAATAGACATGTCTAGCAGACTTTCAGCTGGCCCTTTTTCTTGAATAACTAGAGATGAAGGAGGGGCAACCTCAGCAAATTTCCTACTAGACTTTTCAGAAAAAATAGTTCTTTTTTCCTTTTGAAACATCTTTTATAACATGATCTGGCTTTGGAGGTGAAACTCTTTTCTTGGGAGAAGGAGGAGGGGAAAAAGATGGCTTTTGATAAACCACCTCCTTTACTTGTTCCTTTACATCAGTATCAGGTCTTTGATAACCAGAATGAGATCTGCCTTGATAACCTTGAGAACTTTTTCTTTGAGATGGCTGAGATGGAGTAGATCTGGCAGAAGGAGCAGAAGGATTTGCAGATAAGTTTCCAGAGGCTCCTGCACCGGGTGGTGGAGGAGGAGGACCTCTAGGAGTCCATCTTGGAACAGGACTGTCATACCTCTTTGACTTCTTCCTTTGCTTTTGCTGGTTCTTAGAAAATGATATCCAGTGCTGGAACTCTTTAGATTTAGGATCAATTCCTTTCAAGATATAGTAGGGAACATCGTTATCAGGATTTGGAGGAGGAGGAGCCACAGCTTTCCTTTTCTTCTTAGCAGCTTTCTTTCTCTTAGAATTTTTAGACATATCAGAATCATCTTTATCCTTAGAATTGGATGAAGGAGGATGGTCATATGGATCATAAGCTTCTGATACAACATTTTCCTTCTCTTTTAGGGCAGCTTTTTCTAATTCTTCTTCCATGGCATCCTGTGCCAGAAGGGTATCTAAATCCAATCCAGGAGAGTCATCCCAGACGGTAGACTTTTAAATTTGAATTTCAGAAACCTTTTCTTGTTGATCAGGAACTGTCATGGGGACCAGTTCTACTTGCACTGCTGGCTGAGCTGGTTGAGCAGCCTCAGAAACTTGAACAACTGGTTCTGGTTCAGTTTGAACTTCAGAAGCAGGTAGAGACACTGGTTCTATAACATCTTTGACTTCTGGAGCAGATTCAGGCATTGGCTCTACAACATCTTGAATTTCTTGAGCAGATTCAGATACAGGCTCTTGGACATTTAATACTTCTTCCATTAAATCTGTAGTATTATGAACAGAGGTTTGCTAAATGACATCGAATCATTCCTTCCAGGTATTCCCATACTATCATATCAGTTGAGTAATCTAGAAATTGAGTAAGAGACATACCTTCAGGATTCTCCTCAGAATTTCCTAACTCCCAAAATTCATCTAGAAAGGAGGTGATGACTCCTTCTAAGTAGAGGGCAACCAGGGGAGTAGAGGATTCTTCTAAGCAGACTTTTACAACAAATTCTGTCAGCATAATTGCATCAGAAATCTCTTTTTTAGATAATTGAGGAACTGCTTCTTCTTCTGCTACTATCTCTTTTTCTGTAACTGTAGGAGGATCTGCTGGAGGGGAGGCCAAGGGCAGCTCAGAGACATCTTCATAAAGCATCTCCCCTGCCTGATTTCAGTAGATACTGAAACCAGGCCCCTAGATGAAGAGGGCTCAGCAGATTTTGATAGAGCTTTGATGGCAGTAGTCAAAGAAGAGATGGAGGAAGCAAGTGGAGCAATTGCCTCTTAGATCATAACTTTGATCGAAGGAGTAATTAACTCCAAGATGCTAGAAATGAAAGCTGGAGTGATTTCAAAAGATGAAGTGGGAATCTCAGTGGATGGATGATCAGCAGGAATGGTGTATTCTTGATGAACTGGAGATGGAGAATGAACTGGAGATACATGAGTGGATGGAGGATGATCAAGATGATTTGAAGAAGGAATTGGTGACGGAGGAGGAGTGGGAATCTCAGACACCAACAAATCAAAACTGGTATGTGAGATCCCAGCAAGATGAGAAGGGAGAGGAGATGCAGGAGGTGCTGCATCGAGAATTGTGGTTGAATCATGAAGAGGAGAGGCAGAAGGTCGTACTTCAATTGAAGTTGATGGAGCTTCAACTGAAGTAGACGGCAATGCAGATGAAGAAGATGGAAGGGAAAGATTTGCTGAGCCAGCTTCTTGAAGGCGGGGAGCGACTGAAGCAGTCCTTGTGCTCTCAGATGTAGCTGGAGCAACCCCTGCAGGAGTGGGCTTCAGAAAGGTCCTTTTCCACTTGGCAAACAAGGTTGGATCCATCTTCTTGCTGGCGTTGATGGAGATAGCAGCTGAAATCATCAGATGGGAAAATTTCTCCTTTAGAAAAATCCCAATTACCCTACCCAGGGTGACCTCTTTCTTGCTGTTCTTCTTCCTTATCAAATCGAACAATACTCCTGCCCAGTTAATCTTTTTCTTATTCACAATTGCACACATCAGCGCAAATTGTTGCCTTGTAATATTGTCATGGGCAGAGTGCTTTCCCAGTAGCACTTTTCCAACAAGTTCAGCAAGGAACTTAATCTTAAACGGAAAATTTACTTTCAGCAGCTTAGCAGGAATGCCATCGGCATGACCTAACTCTGCCAGCATCCTCCCAAACTCAGGGGTTTCTTGCTCGTAATCTTCTTCCCCATTCAGTAATCCAAAAATTTTAGTCAAAATGGAGGGAGTCAATGTTACCTCTTCTCCGCCAATGGTTCCGGTCATTGATTCGTCATTGGAGGACGAAGTGAATGCCCATTCTTTGATCTCTTGAATGTTTATCTTTATCCTGGAGGACATGAGCTTTTCCAATCCTTGATCTTTACATAGATTGAGAATTTCCACTATTCCAGATTCGCAGCAACTGAAAGAGTCGAAATCGACGCTGAAGCCTGCATCGAACTTCACTACTGACAAGAGAGTTGGAGCAATCGCCATTGCAGAGACTAGAGAAGGCGAGAGAGAGACGGAGAAGATGAAGCGGCAGAAAATCGCGAGACAAAGAGCAAGCAGGAAGACGGAATGCGAAAAGACGCTCTCCATCGACGATAAAAACAACGATCTCTTAACCTAGGTCGACTATCGGCTTTATATTAAAACAACGATCGTCGATCTATTTAAAAGATACTAGAGACGATGGTCGAACGGTCGTTCGACGATCGTTCCTAAAGCAGAGTAGTCGATCAATCATTCGACTATTTCTGTCTTCACAAATAGCAAGCTGTCGTCAACCATAGATCGACGATAGGCTCGACCTGTTCGACTATCTTCGAACGTTGATTGACGATCTTCAAGCAGATAAGCTATCATCAACCGTAGGTCGACGATAGGCTTGATCCGATCGACTATCTTCGAACGTCGTTCGACGATCTTCAAACAAGTTTCAACAAGGCAGACGTTACACTTAGTCTCTTCCATTAATCATGCCTAGTTGAACTAAAAAGAACAGATGCTTCTGTTCATCTAAGGGCTTGGTGAATATATCACCTCTTTGAAGGTCAATGGATATGAACTCAAGGCTGATCTTGTTCTTTTCCACACAATCTCTCAGGAAATGGTGCCGGATCTCAATGTGCTTGGTTCTAGAGTGGTGCACTGGATTTTGTGTAATGGAGATAGCACTGGTACTATCACACATGATTTTTGTGTTCTTGTGTGTGTACCCATAATCCACAAGCTGGTTTTAAATCCACAGGATCTGTGAACAACAACTGGCAGCTGCTATATATTCAGCCTCTGCAGTTGAAGTTGAGACAGAAGCCTGCTTCTTACAGAATAAAAAGACCAATCTCTCTCCCAGGAACTGACAAGTTCCTGAGGTGCTTTTCCTGTCAACTCTGCAACCAGCATAGTCAGAATCAGAGTATCTAATTAACTCAAATTCTGATTTTGCTGGGTACCAAAGTCCTAGATTTGGACATCCCTTCAGGTATCTCAGGATTCTCTTGAGAAGAATCAGATGAGATTCCTTGGGGTTGACCTGGAATCTAGCACAAAGGCATGTAGCAAACATTATATCTGGCCTACTTGCAGTTAAATATAATAGGGAACCAACAATGGCCCTATAATTCATTTGATCAACAGGCTTTCCCTGATCATCAGAATCGATAACTACATTAGTAGCCATAGCTGTATGCATTGCTGAAGCATCAGCCATCCCAAACTTCTTTACCAATTCCTTGGCATATTTGGATTGGGAGATGAAAATGCCATCAGCATCTTGCTTTACTTGGAGACCAAGAAAGTAAGACAGCTCACCCATACCACTCATCTCAAACTTAGAATGCATCAGGTCAGAGAACCTTTTGCACAGTTTGGGATCAGTGGAGCCAAAAATAATATCATCCACATACACTTGAACTAATAGGATTGTGTCCTTGTGGTGCTTGACGAAAAGGGTTCTATCAACTACTCCCCTAGTAAAGTTGTGCTCTAACAGGAAACTAGCTAGAGTCTCATACCAGGCTCTGGGTGCTTGTTTGAGTCCATAAAGAGCTTTTTGCAACTTGAAAACATGTGAGGGCTGAGTTGAAGAAACAAACCCAGGAGTTTGTTCAACAAATACCTCTTCCTTTAGCTCACCATTTAGAAAGGCACTTTTGACATCCATCTGAAAGACCTTAAACTTCATATAAGGTGCATAGGCCAAGACGATCCTTATTGCTTCTAGCCTTGCAACAGGAGCAAAGGTTTGATCATAATCTATACCTTCCTCCTGTCTGTAGCCCTGAGCTACAAGCCTAGCTTTGTTCCTTACAATGATTCCATTTGCATCCAACTTGTTTCTATACACCCACTTGGTGTCTATGATCAGTTGGCCTTTAGGTCTTGGAACCAAAGTCCATACTTTACATCTCTCAAACTGATTGAGTTCCTCTTGCATAGCAATGATCCAGTGGGGATCTAGCTCAGCATCTTTAATGGTGAGGGGCTCAATCTGTGAGAGGAAACAAGCGTGCATCACATCCTGTCTTAACTGATGTCTTGTTTGAACACCAGCTGATATGTCTCCAATCACTTGAGATGTAGGATGATCTCTAAGTGTGACAATATCAGCAGGTGGGATGCGATCTTCAGCAATAGTTGGGATTAATTCCTCAGGAGGAATTTGATGTACTATTGGTGGTACAGCAATAGCTTCTGCAAGGTCTTCATCACTGTCTGACTCAGTGATATGAAGAGTTGATAGATGGAGAATCTCTTGAGTGACATCTGGTACCTGCAATGAACTTGAGGAAGGAGAATTTTCCTTCTCCTTTTAAAACATCTGAGATTCATCAAAAGAGACATGAACAGACTCTTCAATTTTACAAGATGATTTATTAAAGACCCTATAAGCTTTGCTTACTTGGGAATATCCAAGAAAAATTCTCATTGAAGCTTTTGCTTCAAATTTTCTAAGGTATTCTTTATTATTATTATGAATATAAACTACACAGCCAAAAACTCTAAAATAATTTATTTTAGGTTTCTTTCCTTTAAGCAACTCATAAGGAGTTTTACACTTAAGCTTGTGTATAAGACTTCTATTCAAGACATAGTTGGCTGTATTAACAGCTTCTGCCCAATAGGAAAGTGGCATATTAGCATCTGCCAATAATGTGCTAGCAGCTTCAATTAGGGTTTGATTCTTCCTTTCAACTACCCCATTTTGTTGGGGAGTTCTAGGAGCTGAGAAGCTATGTTTGATACCTTCTCTCTCACAGAATTCTTTCCTGAGAAGAGAGTTAAACTCAGTACCATGATTACTTCTAATCAAGGCCACATGAGTAGAGTACTCAGTCTGCACACATAATAGAAAATCTGTAAGGGCTTTGAAGTTATCAGCCTTAGTTCTCCAAAAGAACACCCAACTGAACCTAGAGAAGTCATCTACAATGACTAAGGTGTAATACTTCCCTCCTAGACTCTGTACATTTATTGGGCCAAAAAGGTCCAAATGTAATAAATACAGGATTCTAGGAGAATCACTTTTATTTACAGATTTAAATGAATTCTTGGTTTGCTTGCCTAATTGACAAGCCTTGCATAGGCTCCCCTTCTTGTAGGGGCAGGAAGGTAAACCTCTAACAAGGTTGTTTTTAGATAACCAAGATATGTTCTTGAGGTTAACATGGCTAAGCCTTTTATGCCATAAGGTATTGTTATTTGTTACTTCATTAAACAAGCAGATTTCAGTGTGAGTTGAGTTAAAATCTACTAAATAAATATTGCCTTGTCTAATACCTACTAACACAACATTATTATCTAAAGTAATATTACAAAGAGAGTTAGAAAATGATACCTGGTATCCAGCATCACATAACTGACTTACTAAAATGAGATTATGCTTCAGTCCAGTTACATAAGCAACTCTCTTGAATGTTACAGCTCCAATTGTAATCCTGCCATAGCCTTCAGTTTGACCGCAGCTTGAATCTCCAAAGATCACCTTTGGGCCAAGCTTGGCCTTGAATCTTGATAGATGTTTTTTATTTCCTGTCATATTCTTGGAGCAACCACTATCCAAATACCACTTATTCTGAGTGATAGGATAGGTCTTTACCTGTAGAAAAATAAGTTAAACATTGTGGACCCAGGTAACCTTGGGTCCCTTGTTTTTCACATAAGAAAAACTGGAAATAAATGAATAAGCAGGTTGAGGGTGATAACCTAACGGGTAAGATCTCCTAGGTGGGATTCTCCATGCAGATGATGGGTCAATGAACCTAGGGTTATTATTTTCATTCGGGTTTCTAAAGTTCTGGTTGAAGTTTTGAAATTCATGTTGTAAACGTCAACCAGCGTTCGACGATGGATGCTCAGATCGTCGAGCTTCGTTCGACCACTGAGCCTGCGATCGTCGATCAGCGTTCGACGATGAATGCTCAGATCGTCAAGCTTCGTTCGACCACTGAGCCTGCGATCGTCGAGCAGCATTCGACGCTTTTTGTATTTCCTTAAATTTTTGTTTCCTCTTTTCTCTCTTAGCTTTATTTAACGCTTTATTAACCTGATTAACTTGCTAAGTGTTCTTTATTCCATCAGCTGAAATAAAGTTTACTGGAGTTGAAAGATGATTTTTAAGAATAATTGGGGGTTCACTAGAAGAAGCTCCTAAGCCTAATTTGTTATTGCCTGACCTAGTGTTAGACATGCTGGTTATTTCAAGCAACTTAAGGCTTCTACCATTTAGAGATTCTTCTAGCCTTTTTGACTTAGCTAATTCACCCTTAAGAAATTTTATTTCTTCACTAGAATTAGTGAGTTCTGCTGTTAACCTAATGTTTTCAATAGAAATTAATTCAGATTCAGCTAGTTTATTTCTAAGGTCCTTAATTTCCTTTTCAGAACTAATTAAATCTAAACATAAAGATTTAAACTCTAATCTAAATTCAGCAGATGTAAAATCATAAGAAGACAATACCTCATCTTCTGTTGGCATTTCTTCATCAGAATCTGAACTCTCTGCAGCTGAGTGATTGCTGCAGGCATCAATAGCCATCAGGCAAACTTCCTTTGCCTTCTTTTCTTCCTCATCCTCACTGGAGCTTGAGGAGGAAGATTCCTCATCAAAATCGCTCCAGGTTTCAGCAACAAAACCTCTCTCCTTCTTTTTGTTCTTGTCAGAGGATGGCTTGGAATGCTTCCTATGCTGATCCTTGTCTTTCCTTTTCTCTTTATTCTTTTCCTCTGGACAGTCTGGAAGAATATGTCCAGGCTTCCTGCAACCATAGCAAATTATTTCTTTAGTAGGAGTACGATCATACCTTGGTTTTTCTTCATATTTTGAAGATTTCTTTCTGAATTCTTTTCTTCCCATCTTGAGAAACATTTTGGCAAATAATGCCATCAGTTCCTCATTGGACTGGCTTCCTTCAGAAGCATCAGCAGCTTTGAGAGCAAGAGATTGCTCTTTTCTTGTAGGAGTTGGAGTCTTTGCTTCAGCCTTAGCTTCCCTGGACTTCAGCACTTGCTCAAAGGATTTGAGCTTGCCGAGAAGGGCTTCTGTTGAAATTTCTGTTGTGCTTCTGGCCTCCTTGATAGGCCAGATCCTTAGATCCCATGTGCTAGGGAAGCACATAAGAATCTTATCATTGACCTCTGTCAATGAAATATCCTTATCAAGAGTCCTCAGCTCATTGATGATTGAGCTGAGCCTTGTGTACATTGCTTCAACTGATTCAACATCAGTTTTCTTGAAATTTTCATACTGGGAGATAAGGTTGGACCTTCTGTCCTTCCTTTCATCAGCTGAATAAGCTAAAATCTGGTTCAGTGTATCCCACATTGCTTTTACTGAGGAGCAGTCAGCCACTTTCTGGAATACTTCATCAGACATTGTCTGAGCCAGAATGTTCATTGCCTTAGCATCTGCTATCTTTGCCTTTTTGTATTCATCATTGTAATCTAGAGGAGGCACTGCACTCATATCAGATGATGATGAGGCAGTAGCTGCATCAGGTGCTCTTGGTGGTCCTGTCAAAATAGAAGCTTTAATCCTTGCCTTCCAGATGCTGAACTTAGCTAAGTTGCATGCTGGAGGTCTGGTGCAAGAGTAATCCTTAGACTGGGCCATGAAGGTGAAAGTGAATATCTATAATCCTTGGTATCTATCAGGATCTTGTGACTTAGGTGTTAGCCTATACAGTCAGACAACCTCCCTCTGATACTAATTGAAAGAAAAGGGATAGATACTACTCTAGAGGGGGGGGGGGGGTGAATAGAGTAATCAAAAATTGCACTAGCAAAGTTGACTGTCTACTCAACTCCCTTGGAGTTAATTGCGGAATGAAGGTTATAGATATTTGAGAAGTAACCCTAAAGCCTAACACAAGTGTTGTGCACAAAAGGCAGCCAACTGTAATTACAGTTAAGGCTTGGAATCCTAAACAGCAACTAACAAACCTAGTTAAAACTAATCACAGCCAACAACACAAGTAATAAATCACACAACCAGACGACACAAGGGAATTTACAGTGGTTCCCCAAACAACTTGGGTACGTCCACTCTTCTACCAACAAGGTAGGAATCCACTCAGGTTTTTGATCAGGTGCCCTGCCACCAACAAGATCTGCTTCAGGTAGATCTAGAAACCCTTTAGACTTTTGATCAGGTGTCTAAAAACCAACACAGGTTTTTGATCAGGTGCCCTGCCACCAAGGTATACATTTGAAGGGAGTAATAACCCTTTTACAGGAGGGGGAAAAGAGGTTAAAATGTCTTCTCTATTTTAAATAGAATTAGAGAAGCTCAAGAACTTGCACTGAGCTAGAAAGCTCTAAAGAGTCAAGACTCCCCCTGGCTAAAAGAATGTCCAGGTGAAGTCTTGCTTCAGTGCAGAAAACACTTCAGAAAATCTGAAGGAAAAAGCTACAAGAAGATAATAAATATAAAATGAAAATTCTTCTTCAAGCAGCTATCTTCTTCTTCTTCTTCTTCAAAAAAAGCTCTGAGTGAATATCTTCCTGGAGGCAGGAGAACTCAGGTTGAAGAAGAGTGAAGAACTAAAACTTCTTCTCAGTTGAGTGTGAACGAGTTGAGAGCAGTTGTAAACTGTGAGTCGTAAGCTTGAATGCTGCTGTTAGCTTCTTCTATATGAACTTGTTAATGGCTATGAGAACTAGTTTATTTCTTTCTCCAAGGGATTCTTTATATAGCAGCAGCAGCAACAACTCTAATTTGATTTTGAATCTTGTCTTCTTCTGAGATCTGCAATCTGGGCTGCAAAAAGCATAAAGCAAAAACAAACCCTGCAGGCAGACAAGCTATAAGGAGATAAAGCTTTCCAAGAAGCTGCATATCCAATCTGATATCAGAGTACTAAAGAACGTCACATCAGAAGGGACTCTTTATGACCAAGGAAGACTTTTTGAGTCTAACGGCTATAAAGGACAACCTGGCAGATAAAGCAGAAAATATATTTCAACTGATAAGACAAACAACTTTGTCAGATAAAGATTAGCTCAGGCATAAGGAATGGAGCAGATATTGCCTGGAAATAATATCACAAATTTATTCAAATAATATGCCAAATAAATATGAAATAAGTCACATCATAGAAGAGGACAAAATTACTCAAGACATACAGCAAAACGTCGAACGACCCTCGGAGATCGTCGACCTAAGCACAGAGATCGTCGACCTATCAAACAGATAGTCGAACGATACAGATAGTCGAACTATCAAGAAGATAGTCGAACTACCACAGCAGATAGTCGAACTATCAGGACAGATAGTCGAGCTATCAGATAGTCGAACTATCAGGACAGATAGTCGAGCTATCAAACAAAACAGATAGTCGATCTATCAAACAGATAGTCGAGCTATCAGAGAAAACAGATAGTCGACCTATCAAACAGATAGTCGAGCTATCAAGGGAGACAGATAGTCGACCTATCAAATAGATAGTCGAACTATCAGATAGTTGAACCATCCAGGCAGATAGTCGAACTATCAAAGAAAACAGATAGTCGATCTATCAAACAGATAATCGAGCTATCACAGAAAGCAGATAGTCGACCTATCAAACAGATAGTCGAACTATCAGATAGTTGAACTATCCAGGCAGATAGTTAAACTATCAAGAACAACAGATAGTCGACCTATCAAGACAGATAGTCGAACTATCAAACAACACAGACAGTCAACCTATCAAATAGATAGTCGAACTATCAGATAGTTGAACTATCCAAGCAGATAGTCGAACTATCAAACAAAGCAGATAGTCGACCTATCAAACAGATAGTCGAACTATCACAGCAACCAGATAGTCGACCTATCAAGCAGATAGTCGAACTATCAGATAGTTGAACTATCCAAGCAGATAGTCGAACTATCAAAGCAACAGATAGTCGACCAACTGATAGACGATAGTCGAGCGGCGTTCGACCATAGTCGAACCGAAAAACAACTTAACCAAATTTTCGTCTGGATAAGCGACAACTCTACAGCTAGACAACTAACCTTTGACCATAGATAAATCTTGGGTCAAGTGACTAAAAGAGAGGACTAAACTCAAATCCAAACTAGGGTACCAACACGATCTCCTTCTTGGATAAGTGAAGTCCTACTTTATGCATGTGCATGGTATCCTCCACCAAGAGGTGGAAAACGTAAACGATTCTAGCATTGAGTCTGCGATTAGATCCGAAAGTGTGTAGTACGGAATAGGCATGCTGTGTGAAGCCCATCTTGACTGGTAGTCTGGATTGGTAATGTTGCGAACCGGAGAAGACTCTGTGTATAAATTGGTTAACCTGCGGAGAAGGTGAGGACGATTGTGAATTGTGAGAAGGATGTTTTGCATAGCTCCTTTGGTTGTATGCTCGACACGAGCTGTATTGATGGAATGGAAAGTGGCACCGTGTGCCTGTGTTATGAGATGGATTGTGAGCACCTCTGAGTGGATGGGTACAAGAGGCCTCCAACAGGGGTTTGGCGGCTGATGCCCATGGCCAACAAGTTAAGAACCTCTGAGTGGGTGGGCCACCCAACAAGTTCAGTGGTAGTATCAGGTGAGCGGTCGATTGGTGGCAATGCAGCGGGGTGATTTCCCTAAGCTTGTTACACTACTTAGGTAGGTCGACTGATAGTGCTCACGGTTGCCATGAGGTGCGTGCCTCTGAGTGAGACGGGTAGATGAGGTCTTCAATAGGGGTTTGGAGGCTTATGCCGAGTCAACAAGTACACACCTCGAATCAGTGGTGTATCCTTGAGGAGTTCGGTGCACCATAATCGTGCCCTGAGTGCACGAAGCGTCTGACACGAAGGCCAGCATTTGTGATGTGATGATGTGTGTGATATAGATATATGTTGTGCATGCAGGGAAGGAACCACTGCCCCGGGTAAGGGGTAGGGTCGTTATAATAGGTTAGCTGAATGCTGACCGTTGCTTTGTGGATCACCCTTTGGGTGGACGTTCTTATGCAAGTGTTACAGGATGATTGGAATGAGCGGGCCGAATCCCTTGCTGCTGCTGTTAGGCCCTCGAAGGCCGTGCAAAGATTTGGATTTCATGTGTGGCCGGCCTGCGTGCCGATGTATGAATTCATATGTTTGTAAAGAGAAACTTGTAAGGACTTAAGGTCGTGAGCGGTGTGTACTTGTATACATTCCTGGTCTTTTATATAAATGTGTTACTTATATAGTAGTGGACATTCATGGATTGAGTTCGTGCAACTTTTAAACTTCCGCTAGAATGCTCTGGGTTAGGGTGCGATGGTATTTTGGTATTAACCTGTAACCTCGTCGTCTGTTTGTGGCATATAATGTGGGGCCCCGGCCAGACCTTCTATTATATGTTGTTTAACGGGTTGGGTTGTTACATTTTGGTATCCGAGGGCCCTCGGTCTTCCGCTTTCGAATTCGTGGCCGAATTCTTTTGTCGGGTGGCGAGCACGTGTACGTGCGAACCATTTTAACACTAATGAACTCAAGAATGTCCACTAGGAATGTGAATGATTGGGCATGTTTGCCGTTTTGGATTAGAGGTTGGTTGGTTATTGATGTCTTGTTCACGTTTAGGTGACAAGGAGTAGAGTTGGGCAGTCTAAGCCCCAACGTTCAGTTGAGAATTCGACGCCAGCGGAGGTGCCCACACCGCCTCTATCGGGAGAGACGATCTGGTTGATCTCGGAAGTGGTTGTTGCGATGATAAGGGCCCACCATGAGGGACAGGTACATCTCTCCGTTCCTAGGGTGTGTCCCTTGCCTGGTTATGTGCGTGAGCAAGTGGCAAAGGTAGAAGTATCAATCCCACCGTTGAATATGTGTCTGACCCAAGGACCATATATGGTCGAGGAGTATTTTCATGCATTTGTTGAGTTTAGACAACATGTTGAGTTTGGGTTTGAAACTGAGGAGTTGAAGACCAACAGATTTTATGATGGTCTGCGCGATGAACTTCGCCGTTTATTGGTGGGTCCAAAGTCTCTTGGATTTTGTACCTTGGTCATGGCAGCTAGGTCCTTGGAAATGGACTTAAATAACTTCAGAGCAAGGCACAGTATCAATGTGCCAATATTTGCCAATGTGTCAAAAGCGTGTGGTCGCACGTGGAAGAAGCAGATACATCTGTTGGAATCAACCACCTCCACTATCATGGGAACAGAAAAACGGTGTGGTCCACATATTTGTTTTTCTTGTGGTAAGGTCGGACATTGTGCCGATCAATGTTATCATGGTCCTACACCAAGAGCAAAGAGGGCTAAGACTGGATCAATTACAGGGAAATCTTCAACCATTTGCTACTCGTGTGGTAGAGAAGGACATAAAGCCCGAAACTGCAATAGTGGCCCTTAGACAACACGAATCAAGAAGGGCAAGACTATCTGTAATTATGTGTTTAGCGCTATAATAATGTATACGATCTTTGTTTTGCGTGTATAAATAAGTTGTGATCGTGAATAAAGAGGTTGTTGGGCATTGGTTTAAGATATTTATTGTCCTATGAAATTATCTTGGTATCAACGCTATGAGGGGATTGACATAGTCATGGTGCAAAGGGCGCTTGTGGATAGAGCGTGTACATAAAAAGGATTATGAAAGATGCGGATGAGCGTAAATAAAGTTGAGTGTGCACTTTATTGATTTTGTGTGGTACTTTGTACATATTGCATGTAGTTGTGTTTATGAAAACACTTGTGTTGGTGCGAGGCTGTGGGGAGAGTAACCCCAGATCGACTTTGTTTCTATTGCAACATAGTGGTTGTGTTGGTATCTGCGTTGCGCTAAATTTCGGGACGAAATTTTAGTAAGTAGGGGAGGATTGTAACACCCCAAATTTCAATTTGGAGTTTAGGCTGGGTGACACGGCCTGGGACACGGGTATGTCCTAGGGCGTGTCCAGCTCTGGGAATTCAGCTGTGTCGTGAGAGCCTAAAAAAAATGAAGTCCACAAGCGTTGAGAGGCGACACGGCCTGGGACACGGGCGTGTCCCAGGGCGTGTCCTGCTCGGGTTAGTAACCAGGCGGCGTTGAGTGGCATTGAGTGTGTCACACGGCCTGTGACACGGGCATGTCACAGGGGCGTGTTTGGCACACACAGCCAAGGACATGGGCGTGTGCCTTAGCCGTGTTCTTCTCGGGTTGGCAGACCTGTGTTGAGTGAAGGACACACACCTCAACACGGGCGTGTACTTACTGACATGGGAGTGTCAGGGGCGACCCGTGTTCTAGTCTGGGTTAGTCGGTTCGTGTACCACTTACAGTACACGCCCTGTGACACGGGCGTGTCACAGGCCGTGTCAGCCGCAAAATTAGACTTTTCAGGCGATTTGTGGCCATTCGTTTCCCTCATCCTAGATCTAATGGCCCAGGGTATTTCCAGCTGGGTTTAACTCCGGGATTGGCATGAAGTTGTCATTCAAACTTAGGCCTTTCTCTTTCTAAAGAGAAGAGAGAGAGGATAGCTTAGAGGAGGAAGAAGGAGAAGCTTTCCGGCCGCCTGTGGAGCTCCAGTGGTGTGACTCGAGATCCTAAGCCAGTGTTGTGGAGGCAAGGCCGTCGCGGTGATTTCCATCCGGCTAGTTTCTCCATGGCTCTGAAGCTGTCAAGGGTAGTGATCTCCTTCTTGGACAAGTGAAGTCCTTCTTTATGAATGTGCATGGGATCCTCCACCAAGAGGTGGAAAGTGTAAGTGATTCCAGCGGTTGAGTCTTCATTTAGATCCGGAAGTGTGCAGTACGAAATAAGCATGCTGTGTGAAGCTCATCTGGACTGGTAGTCTGGATTAGTGATGCTGCGAACCGGAGAAGACTCCGTGTATAAATCGGTTAAGCTGCGTAGAACGTGAGGACGATTGTGAAGTGTGAGAAGGATGCTTTGCATAGCTCCTTTGGTTGTATGCTCGGCACGAGCTGTATTGATGGAATGGAAAGTGGCACTGTGTTCCTGTGTTATGAGATGGATTTTGAGCACCTCTGAGTGGATTGTTACGAGAGGCCTCCAACAGGGGTTTGGCGGCTGATGCCCATGGCCAACAAGTTAAGAACCTCTGAGTGTGTGGGCCACCCAACAAGTTTAGTGGTAGGATCAGGTGAGCGGTCGATTGGTGGCAATGCAGCGGGGTGATTTCCCTAGGCTTGTTACACTACTTGGGTAGGTCGACTTATAGTGCTCACGGTTGTCGTAAGGTGCGTGCTTCTGAGTGAGACGGGTACATGAGGTCTTCAACAGGGGTTTGGAGGCTTATGCCCGGTCAACAAGTACACACCTCAAATCAGTGTATAACCTTGAGGAGTTCGGAGCACCATAATCATGCCCTGAGTGCATGGAGCGTCTGGCACGAAGGCCTGCGTTTGTGATGTGATGATGTGTGTGATATAGATATATGTTGTGCATGCAGGGAAGGAACCACTACCCCGGGTAAGGGGTAGGGTCGTTATAATTGGTCAGCTGAATGCTAACCATTGCTTTGTAGATCACCCTTGGGGTGGACGTTCTTATGCAGGTGTTGCGGGTTGATTGGAATGAGCGGGTCGAAGCCCTTGCTGCTGCTATTAGGCCCTCGAAGGCCGTGCGAAGATTTGGATTTCATGTGTGGTCGGCCTGCATGCCGATGTATGAAGTCATATATTTGTAAAGAGAAACTTGTAAGGCCTTAAGTCCGTGAGCGGTGTGTACTTGTATGCATTCCTGGTCTTTTATATAAATGTGTTATTTATATAGTAGTGGACATTCATGGATTGAGTTCGTGCAACTTATAAACTTCCGCTAGAATGCTCAGGGTTAGGGTGCGATGGTATTTTTGTATTAACCTGTGACATTGCCGTCTATTTGTGGCATATAATGTGGGGCCCCGGCCGGACCTTCTATTATATGTTGTTTAACGGGTCGGGTTGTTACAGTGACTAAGAGGCAAAACAACCATTTTGCTCCCATTCAAAATGCAACTATTAAGTTTGCTGATTCCTATTCTAAGGAATATCAGCATAAAGTTCCTATTGTTCCTCCAAAGAGGAGATACAACAGATATGAGTGCTGGTGTTGTGGAAAGATTGGACACTTTGCCCTGGACTGTTGGTTCAATCACACTGTGTCTCATGGGCAAAAAATAATACCGGCTAAGAAATTTCGTGGTCTCAATAGAGCCCCAATGAACAACCACACAGACCCAATCTAATTTGGGATACCAATAACTATAAATAAACTTCCAAGACCAGACCAGGTGTTTAGACCAGAGCATGTCCCACTTAAGACAAAGATCCATTTGAGGGATGGCTAACCATGATTCCCTGAGAAGAGTA